>JAJEJO010001913.1:312586-381099 GCA_020662805.1 Glaucomys volans | reverse complement strand
GGATTGAACTCAGGGGCACTCCACCACTGAGCCACATCCCCAGCCCTATTTTGTATTTTATTTAGAGACAGGGTCTCCCTGAGTTGCTAAGGGCCTCGCTAAGTTGCTGAGGCTGGCTTTGAACTTGAGATCCTCCTGCCTCAGCCTCCCAAGTGCTGGGATTACAGGCATGCACCACTGCGCCCAGCTAATCTCCTTTCTTTCTAAGGCTGGATAGCAAACGTTACATGTCTGGATATACCACGTTGTGTGCATCCATTCATCTGTTGATGGGCATCTGGATTTTTATTCAAAATAAGACTTGGGCAAGTCCAGGACTGGGAGGGTCAGGCAGAATTCAAACTAGAGAGGTGAAGGAAGCCAAGGGTCTGGAGGACATTGTGGGGAGAACAGCCAGGATTAGGGAAGACATGTTCATTCTGCTTGTAGTGGTGGAAGAAAGTCCTGGTGGAGTTGAGAGGAGGCAGGGGAGGGCCTGGGACCTGGAGGCAGGTAGTAGCTCATGACCTCAGTTTTCTTGGCAGATATGGAAATGGAGGCTGGAATGCAGAGGGGGTCTGGTGGGATGGGGGAGCTGGAATGTGCTAGAACCAGTTTGGAGTCCAAACCAGGGTTAAGAGCAATGAGTGGTGTAGACCTCTGGGGCCCTGCTAGTGGATCCCTGCCTGCTCCATGTGGGGCTGCCTTCCACAGGTCCCGGGGGTCCCTCTCTATGCATAGCTTCAAATTAGTCTTCCCTGTTCTCCAAGCTATTAATTTAGGGTTGGGACCAGAACTGTGTGACTTCAAAATGAATAACACAGGAAATTTGAAACAGGGACGAACCCAGAAAACCTCTTTTTTTTTTGAGTCAGGGTCTCACTATGGTGCCCAGGTTGGCCTTGAACTCCTGACTCAAGTGAATCTCCTGCTCCAGCCTCCCCACTAGCTGGGTTATAGGCTGGCCACCTCGCCAGGCTCAGAGGACCTCCTACAGGGTGCTGATCCCCCTGGGGAACACCAGCCTATGTCCTTGTGTCCAGTACCCCAGCCTGGCCAGCACGTGCATCGTGTCACTTGTGGGTTTGAGCCTGGTGCAGGCTGGTGCTTTGGGCAGGCTGGTGAACAGCCCTCAGCTGGGGTCTCCATCCACAGGAAGAAATGATCAAGGAGGCTGTCACAGAGGGTGTGTGAGCATACAGGAGAGTGACCTGGGCGAGAGCGTCACCTGGGTCCCCACCTCTGTGAGATGCTCCTGCTGTTCTCCGTAGGCTGCAGTCACAGGGCCCAGTCCTTGCATGACTGCTGTCCTCCTGGCGGGTCACACTGTGCCTCGTGCACTGGAGTTGCCCTGTCCACTTAATCCTAATCCCTCTCTAATCTGCCCGTGGAGGTGAGAAGATATCAGGTTCTGCAGCCTGGCCGGGACGCCCCTCCCCTCCGGGCCTGATTCGATTTCACGTATTATTTGGGCTCACTCGTGGGTTATTTTGGAAGCGCGGCTTTGTGAGGCTCTGGGAGCCTGGCCGGGCATTATGCAACCCTTTGGGTCTGGGGCACGAAGCCGCTGCCTCTTCCAGCACACGGCTCTGAGCTGCGGGATTGCTGGGAAAGCGTGTAATTGAACTTCTTAGGTTCCCAGCAGAGGGAGGAGAGGTTTCAGAGGCTCTCTTCTCCCCAGAGCATGACCTTGGTTGGCTCTGAGATGCTGCTGAGGGAAGAGGGGGTGGGGAATAGACAGGTGGACAGATGTTCTTAGTCCTGAGGCCCAGAGCTGGGCAGGAGGTGTCCCGAGGCCATGGCTGTAAAGGAGAAGGGAGGAGAGGAAGGAGGGGGCAGGGGGAAGAGAGAGAAAGGAAGGAGGCTTGGGAGGGAAGGGTTTGGTGGAGGTTGTGGCAATGGGTGCAGCAGGTGGCTCTTCTGCTGCAGGTGGCCCTCCTTCCAGAAGCAGCCAGCTCTCCCGGGTTATCCCCCGTCCAGTGCTCCTTTAGGATCAGAACCTGCCTTCCTGTGGGGTTTGAATGCATAAGTTCATATAGTAGGGTTTCTGGAGGGAAGGGGTGACAAACGAAGGTGCCTTTGAGTTCAGGGGTGTCTGCCCTGGCTCCAGCTCTCATTCTACAGCACAGGTGCCAGCTGCCCCCCTGTCCCAGGCTCCTGCAGGCTGGTCTGTGGACACAGATCCTGTGGGTTCTACTTGCAGGTCCGCTGTGGGTCAGTGCCCCATGCTTCCTAATACCCAATCCAGCCCTTCAGGTGGGTGCTACTGCCCCCACAGTACAGCTGAGGGGCCTGTGTCTTGGAGGGTTAAGTGACACAGTCCAGGTCACATGGCTGTCAAGTGGCAGAGCCAGTTCTCGACCTCAGTTGTGTGTGGCTCCAAATCCATTTCAATCCTTTCCCTGTCCCCATCAGTAGTGTCGTAACTGCTCTCCTGGTTCTTCTTTTCTCTCTCTCCAGGGCATTCTCTACAGAGAGGCTACCAAAATCATCTTAAAAGGTCAATTGGCTCAGGTCATACCTATTTATAAAACTCAAGTCCTTCTCAGTGCACTTGGACTGAAATCCAGACTTCTTCACGTGGTCTGCAGGATCTAAATGAGCTGCCTCTGCTCTCTCAGAGGTTTGGGAACTCATGACACAGTCTCATGGGTATGGCTATCTTCTTTACTCAGCGTGTTCCAGCCACTTTGACCATTTGGTTCTTCTCTGCCTCAGGACCTTATCATGTGCTGCTGTTTTAGCATGGAAAATGCTGATTCCAGTCTTTACCTGGCTAATTCTCTTTCACTGCTTGGGTCTCAGCTCAAGTGTCACTTCCCTGCAGAGGAGAGAACTTCCCTGACCTCCTAATCTCCATTACACCCTCTTTGCTTGGAGTTTCTTGGTGTGCAAAGAAAGACACATGGCTGGGTTCCAAAGACCTCGTTGTCAGGATGGAGAGAGGATGCTATTTCTTTATGTGGGAGTTTGCTCTGGCTGGATTTGAAAAGAAACTGTCTTCATGGGGCCTTCTATAGGAATCTGTAAATGACAGATTGTCCTCAACAGAACTGTGTGGACAGAAATCACTCAAAGTTCCCAGAGGCCTCTGCAGGAGGGCTGGCCAGGGAAGGCTTCGCTGAGGACATAAGTGAGAGCTCTTCCATGTGGCAGGGAGGATTTGGAAAAGCTGGAGCAGGAGATGACCCAACCAGGGCTTGGCTAAGTATGGAATGAAAGCTCATGAGAGAATTGGCCATGGTAGTGGCAGGGCTCACCTTGGTTTAGTTTAGTTTTTTCTGGTCCCTGAATATGACTGTCTTGCCTCTGCTGCAGTGTCCAGTGTGGCTTTTGGGTGAATCCTCAAAGGGGCTGATCCCTGTCCACCTTCTCCCTTATTCACCCAAACACTTCCCAATGAGGCCCAGCAGGACCAGGATGCAGTGAGGGAGGCACTCAGGGTCTCCCGGGCAAACCTGAGAAGGATTCTGCAATAACGTGACTCCTGGGAGCAAGACGGTCCTGGGACCCTAACTCACACTGGCCAGCATCTGCCCTTAGCCCTCTGGGTTATCATCCCTTTGCACTTGAACCTGGATTCAAGAGCGTGGGGAGGAAGTGAGGAGGGTGGGGATAGAAAGGGAGGAGGAGCCGGACACATTCATTTAGACATCGGTTCCAAAAACATCTGACTTAGTTTCTTTACATTGTCAAGGAGGCTTTTAAAGACCAGCTGCCTCTTATTAATCCTGTTTGGGCTGATCCTCTTCCCGCCAGCCTTGCTCTGGGCTGTGCCAGCATAAACGGCCTGGTGGAAGTGTCGGGCACTCCGAGTGACGTCAGTGGCTGGGTTTGGGCTTCAGATCTCAGCCCAAGCAGCTGAGAACACAGTGCCTTGGGTCCCTTCCAGGGAGAAGAGAAAATACTTTGTCCACTGCCCTAGAAGGCCCACAGATCTTGGGGGGACCCAGAAGATGGAAGGGGTGGGCTGACCTTGCAGAAGGAGGGACCTAGGTCATACTCACTGTGTGACCTGGGAGCTGGCCAGTAGTCCCCAGGGCCATGGATACCCCTCAGCAGGGTAGGGGACAGGAGCATGCTCTTGGGAGGCATGGGGTCCCGAGTTGGAATAGAGGCATTTGCTCATTATATGAGCTGGGGTCATTACTAACATCTCTGAGCAGCGTCTGCTCAACTGTGCCTTATGCAACCATATCAGTGCCCACCGAAGAGGGCTGTAGTGCCTTCGCATGAAGGGCCCAATGTGGGTAGAACCCGGTGCAGAAGTTGCTCAAAGAATGTCTCACCCTCCCTTCTCCCTCCTCTCCCTCTCTCTTTCCCTCCTCCTTCAGAGAGAGCTAATGCCGTCTGTGGGGTGGAATGGAGGGTGCGATCAGTGAGGCACAAACCTGTTCTTGTTCTGCAACCCTGAAAGGCTTGGGAGTCAGAGGCAGGAACGTGGCCAGGGATGAAGAAGGCAGGCTGGTGGACTGTTTGCACAAGGAGCTGTCAGACCCCATATTTGCTCCCCCATCCTCAGGTAATGGCCACCTCTACCTGCCACCTCCCCCACCCCCTTCCCTTCGAGGAGCCTGAGGATTCATTCTGGCACTCAGTGATGTGCTGAATGAATCTTCCCACACTGAACAGCGAGGTTTCCTCAACCCCTCTGCTGCTGAGCCTGCTCAGCACTGGAGGTCAGGCAAGGAGACTGTGATTGTACGCGGGGAAAATTGACCTGCTCAGACACAAGACCTAATGGAAGGGATGGAATCCCCCCTGCAAACTCTCGAGAGGTCATGAGGCATAAGCTCTGCCCGTGCAGGAAGGACCCCTAGTAAATGCCTGGTGCCTAACCATGGAATATGAGAAGAAAAAGCCTAGAATCACCAAAAATTTGAGGTATGATTATATCATGTAAGGTGAAGAACCTGATAAATGAAGGAAAGAGGGAGTAAAGACAATGCAGGGTATGTAATAAATGTCATCCATGAGATAAGATGAAATGTGTCCATGAAATAAGAACAGGATGTTATATAAGGAAACATTCAGAGCAAAGAACAGGGCTTTTGAAAATTAAAAGATGATAGTAGAAATTAAAAAAGAAAAAAAAAAAAACCCACTCAGTAACTAATTTTGCAGGAACCTCCCAGAAAGCAAAGCAAGAGGACAAACGAAAAGACAGTAGCGAAGATGGGAAAATGAGAGGATCAGTCCAGAAGCTCAAACATTTTATTATCAGGAGCTCCAGAAAGAGAGAAAATAAAAAACAGAGGGAGTTAATTATCAAAGAGACAACTTTCCAGGTCTTTGGAAGAACTAGGTTTCCAGACTAAAAGGGCCAGTTAGAGCCTAGCATAATAGATTAAGAATAATTCAGGATCCTAGGGATAGAGAGAAAATTTCAAAAGCTACTGGAGAGGAATAGGTTATGTATAAGGGACCAGGAATCAGAATGGCATAGGTCTCTTCAACACTTTGGAGATAACACAACGCTGCATTACTTCAAGGGAAAATGATTTACAGCTAAAACCCCTTATTGCCAAAAATGGCCAGTCAAGAGAAAAGGTAGATGTACAAGGTCTCAAAAAATTTGCCTTTCTTACACTCCTTTTCAGAAAGCTACTGTAGGATGTGCTCCACCAAAATGAGGATGTAAATCAAGCAATAGGATTGGGGTTAGAATCTAGGAATCAGGACCTCTAAAACTGAGGGAGATGCAGGAGATCTATGGGATTATGGTGAAGAAAAATCCCAGGATGAGACATCTGGGCAGCCAGCCCAGAGATAACCCTTCCATAGAGAGCTGAGGATGGAGTGATTACACGAGAGACAAATATTAAGTGGTGGATTCCTCATGTGTTCACCTGTATTGAGAAGAGTTTTACTGCTCTTTTGGAAAGTGCAGGACTTAATTAGAGTAGAAGAAACAGATTAGAAAACAAAGAAGCAATTATATTAAAAATGTGTCCCAGAGGAATGATAGTAGAATGACTTTGACATCATTAGCCTATGTGCACATATGATTCCTGACCTGCGTAACTCGACATCACGTGCAACCAGACGAATGAGAAGTTATACTCCATTTACGTGTGATGTGTCAAAATGCATTCTACTGTCATGTCTAACTAATTAGAACAGAGAACATATAGTCGTAGTATACTAAAATATGAGACATACAGACATATTTATATAAATATTGAACAATTTAACCACTAATCATGACATAACAAGCTGGAGAAGATGAAGGGAGATTTGAAAAAGGGGAGTTTGTATAATAGGTCGGGGGCAGCAAGGGATTTGTAGAGAGCTGAATTCTCATTTTCCATAGCAGGGAGATAAAAGGGAATCTCTGAACAGAAAAAGTTAGAATAACATGTTATTTAGAAAAATAGGGATTACAAAAAAGTTTTTTTTTTTAAAATTTGCTGTATACCTTATTGCTGTATTTGGCTTTGAAAGCTATGCTTATGTATCCATTTGATTAAAAAAAATGAAAGAGAAATGAGGCATGTTTATTGCATAGCTCGGCTACAGAGATTGTCATCCAGAAGTGGGATCCTGAGTCACAGTCACCTTTTTTTTTTTCAGATGGTAGAAGCACAAGTGCAATTAGAAGTTAAAATCCAAGGAGCTGGATGGAAAGGCAGATGATAAGGAAAAGAGGACAACTAATGTTGCAGGGATGGTATATAAAATAGAGGTGGGTGAATGGATTAACCCTGGAACCTGGAGAAGGCAGCACAGGTCCAGCTTCAGGAAGACTTTGGAGAGGGAGGGAGAGTAACCTGAAGATATTCTTTCTTTTTTATTCCTTTTTACTTTTTTTTTGGTTTGGCACCAGGGATTAAACCCAGGGGGACTTAACCACTGAGCCCCAGCCCCAGCTCATTTTTAAAATTTTGAGACAGAATCTCACTGAGTTGCTTAGGACCTCACTAAATTGACAAGCTGTCCTTGAACTTGTGATCCTCCTGCCTCAGCCTTCCAGGCTGCTGGGATTATAGGTGTGTGCCACGGTCTGTTTTTTATTTATTTATTTTTTTAATAAGAGGCAAAGTGCCTTGTTGGAGCAGACACACCTTGTTAGCAAGAGGGTCTGAGGAGAACGTCAAGGGTAGAATCTTACAGTGGAGGCTGAGAGAGAGTGCTGACCCAGGAGTGTAATGAACGCCAGAGCGCAGCTGAGGCCGGACGCTGTAGTTGGGGACAGCGAGTCTCCTCAGTTGCAAGCTCTGCAATCCTGGGAGCATGGATGGTTGGGGTGTTGGGGTTGCCCCGTGAGTATGACATGGAGCAGGGCGGGCAGTTGAGAGTGGGGCCAGAGGCAGTTGGTGTTCTGCTCCTTTGGACTGGTTGAGACAAGAGTAGAGATGAAACAGAGCAATGTGAACAGCCTGGGAGAAAAGGTGGCGAGGGCCTGGGTGCCTTGTGACACTGCAGAGTAGAGGGGGAGCAGGGAGTGAGGATGGGGTGGGACAGGCGCTTCCCTGGAGGTGGACCCTGGAGTGTTAGAGGCTACAGTTTTGGAAGTAGAGCAGTTGCAGTGTGGACCAGTGACCTTAGAATGCTGAGGCGAAGGGGCTAACAGGATTGTCCCCAGGGTGGTGGCAGTACTTCAGTTGGGGAAGAACCTGGTGAGCCAGTTGTCAGGATTTGATGAGTGTCCTGGGATTTCCCAGAAAGTCAGGATGTGGATACTGGGAGGAGAGTCAGGAAGTGAGAGAGCCAGACAGCATCAGGAGTAAAGAGGGAGGGACTTCTAAAATAGAGAAAAACAGGGAGATTCCCCTAGCTCTTGTGTCTGGGACAAGGGGGAGTGTGCACTGCCCTTCTAGAGGGTCATGGAAGGAAGAGATGGCCTCAGGGAAGGGTCAGATTCAGCTAAGGCAGGTAGCTGGAAGGAATGTTTTTCAAAGACTGGGGCTTGCCGAGGTGGTACACACCTGCAATTTGGGAGGCTGAGACAGGAGGATTGCAAATTCAAAGACAGCCTCAGCAACTTAGTGAGGCCCTAAGCAACTTAGAGACACCTTGTCTCAAAATAAAAAATAAAAGAAACTGGGGACATAGCTCAGCAGTAGAGCACCCCTGAGTTCAACTCTTAGTATGGGAAAATAAAATAAAATAAAAAAGACAGATGGGGTTTCAAGTTAGCAGGGAGGCAGAGCCATATGCACTGTGGACTGAGGTCAAGGAGGACTGGGATCAGAGGACTGGTGTAGGAACTCGATTGGAAGGTTCTGATGTAGAAGGAATGTTTACTTTTATTGGAAGAGAAACAGCACCAGACAAAGATGGAGATAACGGGAAGATATGGGGATTGCCCCAATCTGGTTCCAAGGAGCTCACAAAAAGGAAAATGAGTCACCAAGCAACCCTACAGGTGCCAGAGAGGTGGGTGATTGGTGGGAGTTGCTATTTAGTGCCAGTGTGGCAGGGTTTGTGGGATGACACAGACCAGCCCCTTCTGATGGGCACGCTTAAGCTCAAGCTCAATTTCTTTGAGGACGGGGAGTTTCTAAGACTCATTCTCTGGGACTAAAATCCTGTTGGGAATCTCAGGCCTGCGCTGTCCCGAGGTGGGACTCTACTGAAACGAATTTCACCATCTCCGGGACCTGCCTGCTCACCTTCCTTCTCCCGCCTGCCCTCCGAGGTCCGCCGGGCAGCGCCGTCCAGGCTCTCCCACGGCCTCGCTGGACAGCAGAACCCCAAGCAAGTCCATGCGGCAGTCTGTCTCCCTCCCCAGCCCTTCCCTGGCTCCTGCCCTCTGCTGATCTCGCCATTGTGTGGGTTTGTGTCACTCCAAGCTGCAGGAGGTGCCGTGTTCCCTCTTCCACCTTCCTCTGGGCATTCCCCAGGGTCTGCAGCTCTCCTTGCCCTGCTGCCTTCTCCAGTCACTGAGCCTGCGTGTGCTGGATGCTCAGGTCCCTCTGCTTGCTGTGTTTTTGGCCCCATGGTTCCTCACCTCAGGCTATGCATCCACCCGCCCTGTGATCTCTGCCCCACCTTAGCTGGTCTCCTCCCTCTGTCCTGCAGATCCTTCCTCCCCGACCTTGCGTGTAGTTGTCTTTCCCATCCTGAAAACCTCAAGGTATCCCCCACTCTCCCTTGACCTCTGAACCCCTTGCCCACGTCCATTCTTCTGCAGATTGCTGCTAATGTGACTCTTTTATGTCACCAACATCTTCCTAGTCGCCACATCCAAAGGATTTTTTTTTTTTGTCCTGAGTTTCCTGGAGTTTTCTTCTGCATCTGATTTTATCAATGCCTCTCAGCACATTACGCCTTGGCTTCTAGCACTCCGCAGTCCTTTATTTTTCTTTTACATTTACAACCTTTGTTCACTGTCTCTTTCAGGAGCTCCTTGGTCTTCTTTTTCAGGGTTTGAGGTCCTTACTTGGGTCCTGTCCTTGGCCTGATCCTTCCGCCTGGCAGGGCTCATCCCGGGCCTCAGTTACCAGCTGGATGTAGGCAGCTTCCTGGTCTCAGTGGGGAGCACCGGACTTGGAGGTTCAATGCCTCCTGGACCCCCTGCTCAGGCTGCAGACACCTCAGCTCACCGTCTTCCACGCGACATCTTCTTAAACTAGCTTTCTTTCTGGTGACTCCAATGCCTGGGTAGCCCCTTCCCCATCCAAACCATGGCTAAGACCTGTCAGTTTTTCTTTCTGATTAGATTTTGCATTTTCCCCACCTCAATCTGTGCTCTTAATGCAACAACACAGACTGGGTAAGTTGTGAAGAAGAGATGTTTTTTTGGCTCACAGTTTTGGTGCAAGGCTGAGGGCTGCATCTGGCAATAGCCTTTTGTATTTCTTCTTTTGAGAAGTATCCTGTTAGGTTTACTTGCCATTTGTTTGTTTATTTTGGTACCCAGGGGCACTTAGCCACTGAGCCACATCTCCAGCCCTTTTAATTTTTTATTTTGAGACAGGATCTTGCTAAGTTGCTTACGGTCTTGCTAATTGGCTGAAGCTGGCTTTGAAATTATGATCCTCCTGCCTCAGCCTCCCAAGTCACTCGGATTAAGATGTGTGCCCAGCTCACTTGCCCCTTTATTAATGGGTATTTTTTTTATGTTAAGTTTTCTGAGTTCTTTATATATTGTGGATATTAATCCTCTGTCAGAAGAGTAGCTGGCAAAGATTTTCTCCCATTCTGGAGGTTCTCTCTTCACATTCTTAATTGTTTCTTCTGCTGTGCAAATACCACTCCATTTATTAATTCTTGGTGTTATTTCCTGAGCTTTAGGGGTCCTATTGAGAAAGTCATTACCTGTACCTATATGTTGGAGTGTTGACCCTACATGTCCTTCTAGGGGGTACATAGTTTCTGGTCTAATTCCTAGCTCTTTGATACATTTGGAGTTGAATTTTGTCTCTCTCTCTTCTTATAAGGTCACCAGAATTCAGTCATGGGGCCTCCATCCTACAAACCACATCATCTCCCAATGGCCCCACAAGAATGCCATCATGGGGCTCCATCCTAATCACTCCCAAAGGCCCCACCTCTAACCACCATAGGGGGATTTAGTTTCCACCCTCTTAATACCTCACATGAGGTTAACTCTCAGCGTGAGTCTTGGAGGGGACACACCATATTCAAATCTTAGCATCCCTTCACCTCCATTCCTGTTATGAACGCAATAATTTGGATCTTTATTAGTTTTCAACTTCCTCTTGTAATGGTTTCCTGACTTAACTCTGCCTCTAATTTTGTCCCCGTTCAATCTACCCTTCACACATCTGCTATGGCAATTTGTGGAAAATGTTGATCTGACCATGAAGGTCACCTTTTTAAACTCTTCCAGTGGTTCTGCCCTGACTGGAGAATGAAGTCCCAACTCACCAACAGTGTGCAAAGCCCTGCACACTCTCTTCTCCCGCCTGCCTACTCCTCTACCCTCCTTCCTGCCCACTGCCTCTGTGCGGGCCCCTCTGCATTCTCGGCCCTGGCTGGGCTCCTGCTCATGTTGTGCTTTGGCTGAGATTGTCCCCTCGGTGAAGATGGGGGTTTTCCTTTGCTTGTGTTTTCTTTGAATAATTCCTACTCATCCTTTAGGATCAGGTGATCCTCCTCCAGGAAGCCTTCCTCAAGCCCTCAGACACTCCTGCTGTCTCCAGACCCTGTGCATGTAGAAGCACTGTGGTCTAATGCAGACTGCAAGGCCTTGGGCAAGGGACTTGGAACCTCATTTTGCCATCTGTTGGTTGAGGGTGTCTTGGTCAGCTTTTTCACTGCTGTGACTAAATGATCTGACCAGCACAATTATAGAGGAGGAAAGGTTTATTTGAGGGCTCATGGTTTCAGAGGTCTTCGTCCATAGAGGGCCGGCTCCATTCCTCGTGGTTCTGAGTGAGGCAGAACATCATGGCGGAAAAGTGTGGCAGAGGGAAGCAGCTCACATCATCAGGAAGCAGAGAGAGACTCCACTCTCCAGATACAAAATATATACCCCAAAACCACACCTCAATTTCAATCTCCTCCAGCCACACCTACCACTTCAATTAATCCATCAGGGATTAATTCACTGATTGGGTTTAGACTCTTACAACCCAGTCATGTCTCCTCTGAACCTTCCTGCATTGTCTCACACGTGAGCTTTTGGGGGACACCTCACATCTAAACCATAACAGGGGGTAATGGTAATTAATTTATGGAGATACTGGGAAGATTATCTTGAATAATGTGCCTGTCATATTGTGGTAGTGGGCACTCAGTAAAAATGGCAGCTGGTGTGGTCACTGGCGTCTTCATCCCCGCATCTATTAAATAGCTTATGCTGCCCCAATGTGGGGAGTGGTCCTTTTTCTCATCGCTTTTAGCTCTTGTTGATGCATGCGGTGCTGCCTGGGAATCCAGTCTTGCTGCCTTTGACCCAAGCTTTTCTGGGCAGCTGTTGCTAACTTGCCTTTGCCCTGTGCAGAGGATCAGTTCCCAAGTCCTCCTAGAGATGGTCCAATCCCTGTCTGATCAAATAATGAATCACCGTGAAAGAATAGGTCCTACTTCTTCTTCCTTTCTTTTTTTTTGAGGGTTGTGTAGATGTCAAAAGCACAGAACAGGGTGAACTGAACGGAGATTGTCTCTGTATCTCGTTTGCTTGTTCCCTGCACTTTGCCCGGGAAGGGCGTTACAAATGGAGGCCTTTGAAAAGAGGATGTCCCATGTGGCCGCTCCCTGTCTTCTGACCTATTTTCTCCTCCTTTGCCCCATTCCCATTCACAGGAAACTCCACCCATCTCCACAGGAAGTGTAGGGCCTCCCCAGCCCTGCTGTTACAGATCGGAATGTCTCTGGCTTTGACTGGATGCTGATGGAGTTTGTCCCAGTTTGTCCTTGCTCCCTCTAGTTGGAGCACAGGTGGGCTCTGATTCTCAAAATTAGTCTGCAAATGGGTGCTGCCATTGCAGTGTGATCCTTCCCCAGTGTAAACTGCAGCCAAACTCACCTGACCCAGGCAAGCCACCTGATGGAGGTTTATTTGAAGCAAGTCTGTTCTTTTCTCCTGTTGTGATTTGACTCATCCTGTTGCAAAGCAGTGAAACCCACTGTTCTGTTAAGCAGTATTCCACCATGGTGGCTATGAATAGCCTTCAGTCCCTGCCAGGTTTAATCACATTTCTCATAGTTTTAAGCTGCTTTCTGTGTGGATGGGGCATCGAATTCTACTTAATATTGGCACCTAGTTATCTGCCAATGTGTTTGTGTTGCAGTGTAGATTGTGAGCTGCTTGAGAGTAGGGATCTGGTTTAATCCATCCCAATGGTCTCACTTCTCTTACAGGGCCTGCCTCACAGGAAGCTTTCAACATCTGCTGGCTGACAGCCTGAGTGAATCCCAAAATTGAATGAGACTTTAAAACAATTTTCTATTGGTGCATTATAATTCTACATACTATTGGGATTCATTGCAATATATTTATGGCAATTTACAGCCTCAATTGGTCTATTTCTGAATGAGAATGTTCCAGTCTTTTCTTTTTTTCTGTCAATGGTGTAAATTTGGAGCATAGCATTACATGGGTTGTCTTCTAGCTCAGATTGCTCCTCCCTGAGACATCAGCATCCCAATACAGGAGAGCTTTGGAATTCCTTATCAGGCCTACAGAGCATTTCCACAGGTGGTTGACTATGTAATTCACTCAGCAAGTTTTTATTGAGGTCCTACTATGTGCTTGGCAATGTGCTGAGATTATAGGAGGTGAATAAGAGAGGCAATCCTCTTCAAATCTACAGCAGCACTCGCAATTCTTCATCTTTTGGTAGTTGTTTAAAGTTGAGTTTTAATGGAAGAAGAAAAATATGCTTGATTTCAGAAAAATTCTCCCTTGTCCCAGCCTGATATTCAAAGTGGACTTTAGAGTTGTACTGATGTCATGGTAATCTCATTTACATAACTCCCTAGACAGGTATCTACTAGTATTCAACACTCTTGTATGAAAAGAGAACTTGAGAGTAGGTGGTGATTTGAGAGGAGAAAAGACAGTGAACGTCCTTGGCTGCCGTGTGCTAGGAAGAGGATGCTCCCCGTGGGGAAGAGGAGGGATGAGGATCTGGACTGACAGGAGGGGCAGGGCAACGCCATGGAGAGCTGAGTGTCCTGGGGATACAGCTCTGCCTCTGGAGTGGGTGAGCCTCCAGCAACATCCCTGAAATTCTCATTGTCTAATTTTTTCATCTATAATGTGGAGTTTATACCACTCACTTTCTTTTTTAATTTAAATTGTTATTGGTGCCTAATAATTGCACAGAATATTGGGATTCACTGTGGTGGAGTTGTATGTGGGCATAGCATGACTTGATCTATTTCCCTCTCCAGTACCTCCCCTTGCTCTTCCCCGCTCTCTGACCCCCTGTTCCTACCCCCTGGTCTCCTGTTTTCATGTGATGGCTTCTTTCCTTTCTCCTCTCTAGCTTCCACATATGAGAGAAAACCTGGATTTTCTAAGTCCGGCTTATTTTGCTTAACGCGATGCTCTCCTGTTCCATTCATTTTCCTACAAATAACATAATCTTCTTTTTTTAATGGTTGAATAAAACTCCATTTGGTACACATAATAAATTGTCTTTATTTATTCATCTGTTCACAGATACCTAAGCTGGCTTCATCCTTGGCCATTGTGAATTGTGTTGCTATAAACCTTGGTGTGCACCTTGGTCTCTCCATAGTGTGATGAATTTAATTCTTTTGAGTAAATACTGAGGAGTGATATAATAGACTTGTATAGTGGTTTCCATTAAAATAAAATCCATACTGATTTTCACAGAGGCCCTATTAATTCACAGTCCCACCAACAGTGTGGAAGGGTTCCTTTCCCCCACATCCTCACCCTATTGATTGTTACTTGTATTCTCGATGAATGCAGTTCTGGGTTGAAATCTCAGTGTAGTTTTGATTTGTGTTTCCCTGATGGCAAACGATGTAGAACATTTTTCATGTCATTGTTGGTCATTGTAAGTACTTTTTTATTTTTAGACCTTTATTTTATTCATTCATTTATATGTGGTGCTGGGAATAGAACCCAGTGCCTTGCACATGCTGGGAAAGTGCTTTGCCAGTGGGCCACATCCCCAGTCCCAAGCACTTCTTTTGAGAAGTGTCTGTTTAGCTCATTCACCCATTTATTGATTGGATTATTTACTTATTTATTTTTTGGTGTGAAAGTGTTTTGGCTTCCTTAAATATCCTAGATATTAATCCTCTGTGAGAAGAAAAGTTGGCAAGATCTTCTCCCATTCTGTAGGCTCTCTTCACCCTATGGCTTCCTTTGCTGTGTAGAAGGGTTTTCATCTCATGCTCCCATTCATTGATTCTTAGCATCCTTTCCTGAGTTACAGGAGGCCTAGTGAAGAAGTTATTGCCTGCCCCTGTGTGTTGAAGTGTAACATTCACTTTCTCAGAGTCCTTGTTTGCCTAGGTCGGGGTGACTTCTGGGCAAAGGTATTATTCTGCAAAGAAATGCAAATTCTGTTGCATTAAGGCATAGGAAACTGTCAGGGGCAGTAAGCATGCTGGGGAGGAGCTGGGACCTCAAATGAAGCTGTTGTTTTGGAATATAAATCCATACACCAAGAAACAACCAGCTATGTTTGTTGAGAAGAGAGGAGAAGGAGTTTTAGAGAAATGTGAGTTTGTTCTGCAGGGAGGAGACACCTGAGCAGAAGGAGGGGCGAGGGAGGGCTCTGCACTCAGGAGGAAGGTTCCAGAGTTTGGAATGGAAAGAGCAAGCTCCCCTCGTGCCTCCTTCCCAGTTGGCAGCCCAGTACTTTATCCATATACATGTCTCTCCTTATCATTTTTTTTTTTACCTTATTTAAGATCATTCTAGGGACATACAATGCTTCTATGAAAAGGTCTGTTTCCATAGCATTTCCTATAGAGAAAAAGATAGAGAGGGTGAGAGAGGAAAGAGGGGAGGAGAAGGAGGAAGAAGAAGGAGAAGGAAAAAGAGGAGGAGGAGGGGTGGGAGGAGAGGAAGAAGAAACAGGAGAGGAAGGTGAAATAGAAGAAGGGAGGGGAAAGGAAAGAACAGGAAAGAGATACTAGATGGTCAAGGTTACATCAAAGGCGACACTTTCTATCCTAGTCTGATGGCAGCTTGAGTATTTCTATCCATCTGTGAGTGCCACAGCACATCTGCAGCTCTGGGGATTCGACCCAGGGCCTTGCACATGCTAGGTGGACACTCTGCCACCCAGCTAACCCCAGTCCCTGAGTGCCAGTTTATGAAGGCCATTTGCAGGTCACAGAGTAACTGGAGTTGTAAGAAGGCACTTAAGGAATTGCTGAAGGAATCAAGGATATTTAACTGGAGAAAAGTCCGGGACCCATAGGAAAGCTGTTTTCCACCATCAGTGACAGAGTCCTGGGGGGAGGGCATCTCTCAAGTGCCTTTGGCAGGTGGAAGGGGACAGCACTGGGGACCATGATGATGTTTCTTCCATGTGCTCCCAAAATTGTAACACTCATCCCTCATGGATCTCGTTCTCTGCCCTTCCTCACTCTCGCCTTGACAGGTAAGTGGTGTGTCTGCCAGTCAAAGTTCTTACTTCTAAATAATGGAATGTATGCTAGCTAATTTAAGCAAAAAGGGGTTTATTAAAGAATATTACATGCCTTGCAGAATCTCCGGGAAGGCCAAATCAGCAGCCGGGATGCTGCACAAGGGAGACTCAGCATCCAGGAACCATGAGCTGGGGCCACTCCCAGCCTGCCCACAGAGATGTTCTAGCAAAACCCTCCACCTGGCACTGATCATAATTTGGGACAGGTTCCAGAAGTCCAGGGTAGCCAGACATCACTACTACCACAACTGCCCCAGTCCACTGCCTCCTGTGACTCCTTGGTGTCCAGTCTGCAGATCTGCCTCCTCTCACACTGGCCACTTGCTGCATCTGTGCTGCAAGGCAGGCTGGGGCCTCCAGTGCCTCTAACTCCACTTTAGGAAGGTGTATTAGGCAGTAGATTGGATGACGCCTGACTTTCTGGTGAGGGCCATCTGCTGTACTCACTCTCCTGGTTCAAGTTCAAATCTTGTCCAGCGACACCCTCACAGACACACTGGGAGATGATGTTTAACCAGGTAGCTGGGCATCTCAAGGCTCTGTCAAGTTGACTCAGCACAGAAGATGGGACTCATCATGACTGAAATAAGAATATGTAGGGAGAGCATTCAGAATTCAAGATTTTGTTCCATGGCTTATCAAGGTCAGATCTGTGAGTTTTAGGGATTAAGTGCCAGTCTCAGAAACCAGAGGTTAATCCTGAGATCTGGCCTTTGCCTTCACCTTCTCCTAACTGATACATCTCCTAGCACAGGTCTGTGACCTGGGAGTCGTACAAGAGAGCTTCCCTTGAGTTAGTGCTGAGATACCTTAGCCCATGAAATGGAGCCCTCAGCAGCTGGCTTAGGTGGGGAAACATCCCTTGCAAGCCACATTCTCCAGCTGAACCTTGTGCCTGTAACATATTGTGGAAAATTTTCAGAATTTTTTTTTTTTTGGTACCAAGGATTGAACTCAGGGGTGCTTAATCACTGATCCACACCCCCAGTCCTTTTTTGTATTTTATTTAGGGCCAGGGTCTCACTGAGTTGCTTAGGGCCTTGCTAAGTTGCTGAGGCTGGCTTTGAACTCACAATCCTCCTGCCTTAGCCTCCCAAGCTGCTGGGGTTACAGGCCTCCACCACTGTGCTCAGCTCAGAAAAATTTTGATACTTTTATTTTAAATTTAAATTGAGCACCTCTGAAAGACAAGTTTATTGATATTTCCTAGCTCTCTAATTCACATGACTTGTTCTTCCACGATAGAACTATTTTTCTCCCCCAGAACTCTTAAAGGTATTTTCTCTGCCACTCTGAATATTGTAAAGCAGTGATTTTTTAAAGAAAGTAAACTGTGATTTCTGGATCATTATGAAAATGCTATACAAATTATATAATTCAGGGTATGTTTGAGATGGAGCCCAAATCCCACCCTCAATTGTAGAGTGAGAAATGCCTGCCTCTCTGCCTGGTGGATGGTGCCGTCAGGTCAAGGGAGGAGCAGACACCTCATTTCTCCCACTTGGTTGACTTAGACAGCACGGGCATTTCTTTCCTTTTATCCTTGGGACCTTGGAACATGTCTTGTGAGACTTGTTTAAGGTGGAAAAAGAGGCAGATTCAAGGATCACTTTTCAATATGTAGAGAGAGGCCAACACTGACACCTCCTTACATCACAGCCAGCGACACAGACTGACCCCGCCTGGCTCACTGTTTACAAGCATCCTAGAAGGCAGTTCCTGTTTACTTTAAGGCACAAACTGTCCATGTTTATATTTCTGGGCTTCTTCAAGACCTTTCCCCTATTTTCTCTCTACTCTCCTGTCTCCCTCTTTCCCATCAATCAAAAAAACAAAAAACAAAAAACCAAAAGACTACAACACACACACAAAAACAACAAAAACCTACCCCAAGTCTGAGAAAACCTACAACTTCAGAAAGCATGTCCTCTTCCCCACAAACAAAATAAAGAAATTTGCCTCTTCCTCTTACAGTGGTCTTTATTTATGCTGAGGGGGCAGACAGGGTGCCAGGCTTTGAAAGTTCATGCAGAGGATGACAGTAAGAAGGCTGGAGTTGGGACCGCTGCCCTCCCCACTCTGAATGTCCCCTTGGGTGAGTCCGCGTTGCCTTGGACTGAGAGAGGAGTTAAGGAGCTGTTATAAAATTTCTTGGACTGGAACTACTGCTTCCTGCAGGCATGGGGTGGTGGGGCATGGGTCCTCTGAGAATGTTTATGAGTGGGGCAGGGGCACTGAGAACAGAGAGGAAATGGGACTGTCAGCCCTGCGTGGCTGTGTCGGCCAGTGAGCTGTGTTAGGCTTCCTAACAGCCCAGTCAAGCTCCAGGGTCCACTTCCCTGAGAGGGGTCAGGCCTGCTGAAGGTGAGGTGTACGTAGGTTTGCTTCCCCAGAAATTTCGGCATAACCCCAGGCAAACCCTCACTGGAGGTATGTTTCTCTTGGGTTCTTGCTACCTGGCCCACACTGCCAGGGCTCACTGACAGGGGCAGGAAGACCTGCGTGAGTGCGCTTGACCTTGGCTGCTTTGTGGTGTGCTAGTCTGTTGGAGGGTCCATTCTTTCCATGTGGATGTGGCACAGTGTGCAGAACACCCCAGGAGGAGTCTAGGAACCTGACTTGTGACCTGGATGTGGTCTTGGGCAAATTTGCTTCATCTTGTAAAATGACCTATGCAGACAGGTAAATGGCACTTAGTCCGGGAGTGCTTAGATGGAGAGCTCTGAGATGCTTAGAGCCAAGCATCTTCCCTTTTTGAGATGTTTTCAATACTTAAAAATGACTACTATACAGTATAATTTACCTGTGATATGGTCAACAGGATACATAAAGTGAGGTGAGTTTCTGGGGCTGGGGGCATGTATGTGCCTAGCATGAATGAAGGACTGGGCTAATCCCCAGCACCACAAAGGAAAAAAAAAAGATGATTTGCTTTTGGTTGAATTAGGTCACAGCTATGTCATGGCACTATGACATTCTGTGCAGAGGCTGTGATTGGCTATCAAGGGTTTTATTTCTGGAACATAGCTGGTGAGTCAACCAATGTCATCTGCTAGGTTATCAGGCTTCTGAATTAGAATACTATTGTAAATACTATTACTCCTGTGGAGAATGACATCCTTGTGATTAATCTCAGATGTATAAATTTCTAGGGAGGACAGAAGAAGAGACTACAAGAAGAATATTCTGGAATGACCATGGTTGTGTCATGTGTCTAATTGGGAAGCGGGGAAGCTTGCCTCCACCTCCACATCATCTCTCCACTCCCTTGCACCAGCGTGCATCCTTGCTTAAGAAGGTCATTGTAAGTTGGCAACCCATGTCAGTTGGCAATCTTGTGGAATCCCATGTGCCAGGAGCACCACTTCCCTCCCTCACCCCATCCCTCTTCCCTTTAATCTCTCAGGCAACAAGAGGCTCCTTAAAGCATTAATCTGGATCTACTCTATGTAAACGACTAAAGGAATCACATATCAGTGTGGCCAGCAGCTCATAAATCTTCCCTGGGTCAGGTTGTCCTTCCTAAGTGCTCAATGAATTCATTGAAATGAATGGTGTGAGTACTATTTGGATCAACAGTAAAAACTAACTAATTTTGCTGAATCATTTGAAATTTTTGATACTTAAAGGGGGTTAGTTTCTTAGCAAATCCATCTCCATAGTGGATCTGGTGTGAAAAAACCCGAAGGAGCAATGCTTAAGATATCCATGCAGAAAAATTCACTCTTGGACTTATATTCTCTGAGAGCTTGCTTTTTTTTGATACCTATGGACTTCATGTTTGATTATTAAAGAAATGCAAAGTCCTCATCATGCAAACAAAAGAACAAAAGGAGAGAGCAAGAGGGAGGTGGAGAGAGAAAGGGAATGAGAGAGACAGACACAGAGAGAAAGAGGAAGGAAGGAAGGGACGGAAGAAATATGGTGGAAAGAAGGGAAGATGGAAGAAAGTGAAGAAAGGAAGAGAAGATGGAAAGAAGGGAGGAGGAAGGGAAGAGAGAGAACCTCCGTTTTGGATACTGCTATAGGAAGTGGTGATACTTCAGACATAGTTATGAAGTTCAGACAGAAGAAAACAAGCACAGAACTATTTGAGATAGTGGTAAACTTGCTTTTTCTTCTTTAAAATGTCAAATGTATTCAAAATAGCAATAGCTGTATTTGCAGATGATGTTTTAATGACCCTTGTATTTAAATATTAGGGAGCAGCTTTTAAAAAGATATATAATAACAGCTCACTTAAAACCCCTATTCTGCTCCGAGCACTGGACTGAGCATTTAATGTGCATTGCTGCATTGATCCTCAGTCTGTCAACATGGTGAGCACTCTTATTTAGATGCAGGAAAACCAAGGCTCATGGTGGTTTGCCAACTTTCTTCAGGTTACACATCCGGAACTGGAGAGAGTACTATCCGGAACTATCCTGTGAACTTGAACCCAAGTGTCTGTGATTCTAAGGCCTGACCCATGGTCTGCATTGTTTATTGACCAGGCATTGGCTCTTCCCTACCCAAGCTTTCCTGGGATGGTTTTTTTTATAATTTGCTATGCAAGTTGTATTCTACAGCTCCACCTAATTTTCTTCTTTTGGAAGCCAATGCTATCATCAACTTTTAGGAAGTTGTGGCAGGATCCAAGGTTGGAGAAGGTGGAGAGGGTTTGAAAGAGCAGCTGCACAGAATCAGAGAGAAAGAGATGACTGAGAATTATATATATTATACACACACACACACACACAATACACACACACACACACACACATAAAAAAAGCTGCCAAGGAGCATCAAAGGTTGAGTACTCTTCCTGAGTTAAAAAGATAAGAGTAGAATGCTGTTACAGAATTCTTCCAGCAGTTTACCTCTTGCTAACTATGCGACCTGTGGAGGTCTTTGTATTGGCCTCAGTGGAGGACTTGTAATTGGCTCAGGTCACTTTTTTTGGGTGATGGGTACTGGAGATTGAACTCAGGGGCTCTCAACCATTGAGCCACATCCTCAGTCTTATTTTGTATTTTGTTTAAAGACAGGGTCTCACTGAGTTGCTTAGTGCCTTGCTGTTGCTGAGGCTGGCTTTGAACTCAAGATCCTCCTGTCTCAGCCTCCGGAGCTGCTGGGATTGCAGGCCAGCGCCACCATGCGTGGCTTCAGTTACTTTTTTGAGCAATCTCCTATTGGAGCAACCATACAGTAAGTAGTTTCTGCCTTTGAGAAACACCTCTTTCCTTCTCTCTCTCCTTATACCTGTCAGAAGAGAAAGAGGATAGTGAATGGACTGTCTCTGGTGATGAGAAGCATGTACTTGGTCATCTTATTATTCTAAAATGATAATTTCAGGCTTTGAAAAAGAAAACATTTCTGAATCCCCTTTCAGGTTAGAAATTGGTGGAAATATTTTGTTCCTTGTGCTTCATTAGTAAAATAGCTTTAGAATTCCTCAGTCACCAAAAAGTTTTATAGGCAACTCAGGAAGTTTTCTGGATAGTACTAAGTTTTCCGGAAAGTGTTTCCTCATGTGTGACATGACTGATATCATGACATGTGGTTTGCCTATAAACAACTGATAAAATGTTTTTAAAGTCCTGTATTTCTTTTCTAAAGCAGGTGGTCTAAAAGCATCTGTTTGTGTTTAATTTTTTAACTAGAGAATTAAAACAACCTCAACAAAACAAACCTGCAAGTACTGAACGATAGGAAGCAGCAGAAGTTGAAAAGCAAAGGACCTGCCCAGGAGGGCCATCCCACACTCCTCCCTCCCGTTCCTGTTTATGGTGTTGCTGTGACGCACCCTGCGCCAGGTTGGGCAGGGCCTTGACCTGATTGGGCAGGAGCGCAGGTGTTAATTTCTCGCCAAGGCGCACTGCTGTGGCAGGTCCCTTGGTCACCCTGTACCCAAGTCATTGTAACCTTCGCCCAGAGCAGTCATGGTCTGGAGCCCTCCTGGTAGCCACCGCAGCGTGGAGAGCCTGCTCTGGATGGGCCCCCTGGAGATCAAGTGCTGGAAGAGGAGATGACGCATGGCTCCTGTTCACAAATCCGCGTCTGGAACCGATCGCCTGGCTTTCTCAAACCACGGGTCACCAGTATATCGTACGTGCTGTATTAAACAATAAGATAATTGTTAAGTAGTACTTTAAAAGGTTAGTTTGAGTTATTGTGTGAACTTGTATAAATGTAATTGTATAAATTACATTTGCTTTCAAATTGGTCTGAAGTTCAAACCTCCTGCTGATTTCTGTCGCATGTCCAAGGAAGGGCTCATTTGGGTGTCACAGTGATCACACATGTGGCTTTGGAAAGAAATGGCTGTTACGTTCTCACTTTGGACATTTCCTTCCAAGAGATGGCAACCTATTGGCTTAACACTCTTGTCTGCTAGTGATTTAATTTGATCCATGGGTTTGGAAGGAGACATTGGAGACAGAGCTGAGGCCGCCCTCACTCCTTTCTCTGGAGAGGGGGCTGCCCACAGGAAGGAACTTTGCCCTTCTGCCCCCTGCAGCTGGGAGTTACCATCATCTAGGTTTGCTCAGGATTGAGGGGTTTCCTGTGATGTGGGCCTTTTGGGGCTAAATTAGGGGAGAGTTTCTGGTCAGACAGGAGGAGTCTAGTACCAGGTAGAGGAAACCCATCTGTCCCGTACATAGACCACATTCTCTACTGTTACATTTATCAGTAATAAAGGTGATGATCTCTCCCATTCAGGAGACAGTTTTGTCTCATTTCTTGGTTGGCTCAGGTCAGTGAGAGCCAAGCTATTTTTGGGGTTTCTTAAAGCCAAACATCAGGATTAGCACTGTCCCCATCTGCCCTTGCCCCCAGCAGGTCTCCCCACAGAGTGATCTGGCAGCCTCCCCAAATAACGAATCCAGATCTGAAGTTGCACTTCTCCAAGATAAACATCCCCATGGGGCTAATAAGCTTGATCTAGTTGAGGTCTAAGATCAGAGTTTATTTATCTATTTGGCTTCTGCAGTGTAATTTCTCCAAAGCCCAATAATGTTTAGATAAGCAGGCCTGGGATGATTCAAGGAGGGGGTGGGATCAAGGTAGGGGCAGAAGAGCAGGGAGGGAGGAAGGAAGTCAAGCCGGAGGACGAGGAGGACAGGGCCCAGGTGGGAGCACAAGCCAGGGGGCCCTTTTTGATTCTTCGTGAGTGGGGCAAGAATTCATTTCAACCTCGGAGAACGGAGGGAAGTGGCCGACAGAGCCAGCAGGCTGACTTCACCGCCACCGGTTAGAAACGCGTCACACTGGCTGCTTCCTTTAGTCCCCATGTATGCTGACTGAAGCAAGGGGAAAAAGAAACAAAATTCCTTCAAACATTTAAGTAGTTTTTTTCTTAACAGTTTAATCTTTTATAACCCCAATTGCCCTGTAAATTTGTGTACCTGTCCTTTTTACAACTATGGACCCTTAAATATTTTTAGGATTGACTGTGGCTGACTTCTACTGTGTCCTTGCCATGGTGACATTCATGATATTTAACAAGTGGTATAACATAGGCCCTGGCCAGTCAGGACATTTTCTGTCTATAAACTCTGGAATGTCCACGTAGGTGCATTCAGACTGGAAAGTGGGCATGCATGCACGCGAATCTGGGGATGATCTTGTTAATTCCTCTCTTAGATGACTATTTTAGATTCTCTCCATCTGTCCTGCTCATGGGAACTCTAAGCCTCCATATCTTTATTTTTCCTTCTTCCGTTATTGAATTTCTCAAGGACCCAAGGACCCAAGGACCCAGGGACCTAAGGACCCAAGGACTCAAGGACCCAAGGACCTTGCTCTTGGGAACTGTAGAGTCAGAGCCCTAGGGCCTGGAATCTACCTGTGGGCAGGCTGCTGGCCAGTGCTGCTGCAGCTCAGCAGAGTGGGAGGGTCCCCCCCCCAGTGGTGTCCACCATTTCTAAGGGGATCCTTGGAAGGAGACTGCATTGGCCTCCAGCTGTCCGTAACTCCCCCCACCTTCCATTTTATGATTTTAGGTCCTTAGGGGTGACCTTATTGTCTGACCTTTGGAGACTATCACACTTCATAAGGACAGTCAAGCTTTGCATCCTCTTAGATGTGGTCAGGCTTGCAGAGAGTAAACAAGAGTCTCCAAAAGTAAGGCTGGATGCTTGCTGGCTCCGGTGGAAGGTGGGAATGGGGCATGAACTCCTTTATCAAGAGCAGAAAAGCAGGGCTTAGTTATTCTCCCCCGGGCCAGTTTCACTGCCAATGAAAGGGTGCACGTATTTATTCTTCAGGCAAAATCCTCAGGGGAGCTGGTGGTTTCTGTTACCTCTGGTCAATGTCTGCTTTGAAAACAGGCTTTAGGATCTCCTGGCAGTTGTGGGAGAGCAGGGACTTTGGTTACACGCATCAGTGTGCTCTCAGGGTGGGAAGTGCTACTGCATCTTCTAAGACGGGTTCCAAACAGGCTTGTGGCTGCATCTTGGGACCTTTGAGACTGACAAGTCTAAATGTGGGCCTTGTCTGGATCCACAAGCAGCCTTTGGGTTTGTACTGGTGCTCTGGTGTTGGGGACAAGCTTAAGGATGGGCTCTTGACCTTTTGGTGTAACTGAGGAAAAACATGAATATGTGTGAAATAAGAGAAAAATAGTACAAAGCAGTGAAAGACTGATTATCTAAAATGTAAATGTGGTTGGAAGGCAGAGAGACAAGCGTCCGGCATGAGAGTGGCTGGCCACAGCTTTGAAAAGATGGACATGAACTTCCCTTTGAAGGACTCTGGAGGACAGAGGAGCAAAGGAAGGACACTGCAGATGCTGGAAGGACCCCAGCAAGGCCAGGGCTGGGGTGGAGGGTGGGAATCAGCCTGCAAACAACCTCAGCTCCATCTGGGACCTGGAGAACAGGCTGAAGGCCTCCCTCCGTAAGGCAGGCAGAGAAGCTAAAGACAAATAAAACGGGAAAGAGGAAGAAGTAACGCTTCTGAATGGGAGAAGTGACATGTTTAAAGAAGGCTTTTGCAGTTTCCTGGAAATGATTGGAGGGCCTAGGACCTCAGCACAGTTAACCATCTAGCCGCTGTCTTGCTGAGCTTGAGGAGTGGAAGTTGGCTCAGAGCTGCTGCTTCCTGGGAGATTGACTATTTTTTCCTTTATTTTTTTTCCCATTAAAGACCTTGATAATGACAATGCTGCTGCTGATTTTTGGTAGTCCTTGCCCCCGTGCAGACTTTGACCAATCAGAAAGGACGTGACCTTGTGTTAGAGCGGATTCCTGAGGTGGGCCCAGGTGCTAGACTTTATTTGTTGAATGATGGGAAGAGCGGGCAGCTCTTGGAGAAAGCCTGGAGGAGAGGAGTCAGAGAAGTGGCTTTTTATTAGACCCTCTCTCTCTTCTTATTAGGGAAACATTTAAATATTTTACCAGTTGTGCAACTATCATGGAGAAGACTGAGTAGTTTGCATTCATATTTTGTTCTTGGTGATGTCCCCCTCATTTTATAGCTGAAAGTAGAGAGTAGAGAGGCTAAATTCTATGTCCTAAATGGTAGTGTTATAGCAAAAGAAAACAGATTAAAGTGTTGGTGTTCCCCAGGGAGATTCTCCACTGAGATCGGGAGAGTCAGCCCCACCCCAATCCCAAATCACCTCCCTATAGCCCACCCCAATCCTTTCCCCTCCCTATAGCCGCACCCTAATCCCTTCCGGCGCCCTATAAAAGTTGGCAACAAAAGAACGATGGAGCCATTTGCCGGCACACCGCTTTTAGGTGTAAGGGAGGTTGTCGCTGGCCAGCTAAAATAAAGGCTTCTTTTGGCTTTAAGTGATTAGCTTGGATGATCTTATTTTCTTTGGGTACAACAGTAGAACAAAGAAAAAGAAAAACAACACAGGAAATCATGGTTCCATATTAGATTTATCCCTTGGTTGCTAGCTCCTATTTTTATCTGGTAACAGATTTCCTGAATTTCAAACCTGTTCAGGTTGCATTGGAATGCAGGAGGGGAACGGGGATGAAAAGAAAAAAAGAGCATTCCAGGGCAGTGGTAGAAGTAGATTCTAAATCCACAACTGAGTGAGAAGCAGGGGACTTCAGGTCTGCTGGAAGCTGCCCCTGGTCCCCTCCAGAGGTATTTGTACACATGAAGAAGTCTTCTGGGGCTCAGCATCCTACTACTGAATGATCCGAGAATGAAAAAAGCCAGGGGAAATTCTTACTTTAGCTTTACTGCAAGGCAGTTGGGCCCTAGGGACAAATCTGTCCTTCCTTGTTGGGCATAAGTGTTTCTGCACTGCTCAGGGGTGGCGGGTCAGGGGAGATGGTTCCTGTGTGCATCTGTGCCTCGGGCAGAGAGGAGCAGTCCTCCTGACCTTCCCAGGAAGCTTGTTTGGAAATCCACAGTGTTTCCTGGATAACCAGGGTCCACAGCAAGAGTGTTGGGTCAGCAGAGTTGACTGTTTTCCCTCAGGTGGGTCTTTCCTTCCATGAGAATGCAGCCGGAGCGGGGGCCTCCGTGCTCCACCTGAGCTCCGTGACTCCTTCCTACTGAGGTCAAGGGGCCTTCGTGGGCTGAGTGCTCCTGAGGCATCTCACTGATCTCTGGGCTTATGGGGCTTCATGGGCATTTGTCACCAGCATAATCCTGGGATCTGATGCTCCTGGGGGACCTGAAAAGAGAGACTCTTGACTATGAGGGACCTGGGACATCTGATCACTGACTCAGAGCCCAAGTATCTCCAGCCAGATGGTCCTCAGCTACGGGAGCATTCAGGAGGAGGGCTGGCTAATTGTGAGCCTCCCACTCAGATCCTGTGACTGAGCAGCCAGGATGCTCTCCCGCTTGGTGGCCATGTAGGACCCCCAGGTGGGTGTGGCTCCAATTTCAGTTTCCTTTTCTTTCCTGACCATTTCCTGTCAGTTCTATCTCCAACATGAGAAATTCTGGCCTCCATTTATGGAAAGTGTTGGCAAATTTAAATCTCAGGGTTCTGAACACTCAGCAGGGGAAAGTCAAGTTCAGTGACACCCAGCCAAGAATCTGTGTGCCATATTTGGTGAGGTTTGAGTGGGTTCACGTGCTGGAAGCTTGCTCTTCAACATAACAGTATTGAGATGTGGTGGGCTTGGAAGAGGTGGGGTCCACTGGGAGGTGACTAGGTGGCTGTCTTCATGAAGGGACTAATGCTGGTCTTTGAGGGGGTTCCACAGGAATGACTTAGTTCCTGTGAGAGCAGGTCCTTGAGGAAGAGTGAGCCTGACCCCTCCCTGCTCTCTTGCTTCTTTTTGACCCTGTGTCCTCTTTCTTATATGTGCCTCTGCAATGTGATGCTATCTGCTGTGAGATCCTCAATAGAAGCCAATGCCATCACTTGGACCTCCAAAACTGTGAGCTAAATAAACCTTTTTAAAAATTAAGTACTTATCCTCAGGTATTTTATTATAGCAACAAAAAACAGAGTAAGTCAATATGTGAATGCCAAGCAAGTGGTAGAAGAACTTAGATTTTGAAATTAGACCATTCAAGTTCAAGTTCTAGCTGCAATACTCAGTATGCAGTTCCTGTGAGCATTGGGCAAGCCTGATGAGCCACTCAAAGCTGTAGGATCTGCAGTTTCCTTATGTTAAAATGAAAATAATAATCTTAGTCTCTCTAGGTTTTTTATGAAGATCAAATGAGATGCTGGATGTTTGAGAAAACCCTTTCAAATCATCAAGAGTGGTGTGCCATAGGTTCTCCTTGACAGTGCAACCTAAAGGGATTTCTTTTCTTTTTTTTTGGAGAAAGAGGAATATTGATGCCCCAGATGCCACCCTTGTGAAAATTCTGGAATATTTTCAGAGCCTCTAGAGTACAACTGGGTCAACTTGGCTGTCACTCGCCCCCAGGAAGAACATCTTGCTGGATGGCAGTAGCTTGGGGCAACAGAGAAGGAAGTGGATTAAGTGGCCTGGCTCTAGACACACCTGGCCTGGGGGTGGGATAGGTTCCAGCTGGCCCCGTGGGTGTGCAAACGTTTCTTCAGAGGTCAGTGTGTTGGAGCAGTGAGAAGCACAGGGCGTGGACACAGCATGGTGTAGGAGCTGCTCATGAGCCAGGCGAGAGATGGCCAGGGCCAGTTTCTGAGGAGGAGGGCTGGCCCCCACACAGTCCCCTTACCTGCCCTTGATGTCATTCCAGGAAAGGTAAAGTTGCTCTGCTCCCAGAAAGGAGCCATCTCCTGGGTTGGCTCAGGACTACGTCTTAGTGGGCACTTTTATTTTTATTTTTTTAGAGCTATATTGGGCCCAAATCTACTCTATGGAGTCCTCTTCCCTTCATGTGTTCAAAGGGTTATGAAATCCATTCGGGAGATGTTAACGCTCAGTCATCATGGATCAGTTGGCAGGAATTTTTATCCAAGAATGACTTCCCTCCCGGGGTGAGATCCATCCAGGAGGGGTTTCCTCTCTGCCCTCCCCTTGTAGGCTGACCACCTGGTGAGCCTACCTGTCCTCTGTGTTACCCACATATTTGGACTTAAAGGAAATGTCCTTTTCATTTCAAAAATGAAAACTAACCAAAACCCCAATTCGCTAAGCTTCCAAAACAGAAAAAAAAAAAAAATGTGCCTTTTGAAAAGAGGAAATTGCTTTTTATTAGGTGTAAAAACCAACAAAAAAGCTCCCAACATCTCCAAAGGCCTGGGAGTCGCCACGAACTGCTGACCCCATTCCGTTAGGTTGGAAAGCTGCCTCCCCAAGCTCACCATCCAAGCAAAACGGTGAACTTGACTTGTGCCATGAATAGCATCGCCCGAACCCAGCCATGTGGCCACATCCTCCCCAGGACGCCTGTGTGGCCTCTGAAAGGGACATCCATGTGCAGACTCATAAAATATGCTGCAGCAGACCTGGAAGGGCAGGAGCGTGGCCACATGGTTTGAGAAGCAAGGAAACCGTAGCTCAGTAAACGAATCGCTTGCCCAAGTCACATGTGGATCCGTAGAGTTTGGACTGGAACCTCATTCTTCAGAGCAATCTCTGGAGATGAACAAAAATATTCCTGGTGGTAGTTGTAGTGACTGTTCACCGAATGTTCCAAGGGCTCCCCAACATTCCTTGGGATTCAGTCTGGGTCACATGACTAGATCTGGCCATTGAACTCCCAGCAGAAATAAAGAGGAAACAAAAAGTAAACCTTTGGTTGTTAGGCCACTGAGACTTTGGAGGAATTTTTGATCTATGCACAGTCCAACTTTTCAAAGCCCTACTAAGAAAGCTGACTCTTTGAAGGTAGGATCATACCTCATCCAATGGGCAATGTCCTTTATTGAAATAGGGTAGTTTGGTTTGAGACAATCTGCTTTCTGTGGATGTGGGTGTCTGGCTGTAAAGATGGATCTCACATCTCAGGTGAGAGAGATGTATGGCTTTGAGCAATTAACCTCTTGTGCCTCAGCTCTTCCTCTGTAATGACCTTGCCATTGATGTGTTGGGAAGATCAGATGGGCCGAATATGGAAAGCCATTACCACAGTGCCTAGTGCAGAATGAACGTTGGCTATATGCTGGCTCATATTATTTACAGAACTACACTTTTTAGATATTATAGAATAAATTGACCTGAATCCTTAAGGTATTGCTCACATATTGCAAGAAAGTAACCCAGGAGCTACTTGCATACCAAGTAAGATGGGTTCCAATTGACAGGCATGGCCTGTCTGGGCGCCATGCTTGGAGCCTGCAGTTCCAACATCTTCACCCAGGCTCTTGGGGTTCCCAGGATGGTGTTGAGGTGTGCTTTGCAGAGGAACTCACTCAATTTTAGTGCTCACAAACCTTTGCTCTTAGAAGAAGATTGGTGTTGGGACCTGGGTGATGCGGTAGCCAGTATGAATGCGAGATTTCAACATACCTAAGGGCTATGGTTGAAATTAATCAGTACTCTTCCTTGGGAAGAACAAAATATCTTACAAGGGAAAACTAATAAAACACTACATAAACTCCAGCTCCAAATAAATGGGTCACATACCCTGGCTCTGCTAAATGCCTAGAGAAATATTTATTTATTAAAAAACATCAAGTACTCTAGACCTGAGAGACTGGCATTGATCTGAGTGGGCAGGAAGGCAGGGCCTGGCCCTGCCAGTTTGGGGTACTTTTGCACAGCACCTGCCTGTCTCCTGGCTCTGTCCCTGGCCCCACATGCTCTTCCTTCCCATTAGGAATATTTACTTTCAACATTAGTCATTTTCTACGTTCAGAAAAGGAAACGAAAAAGTAAAACATTTTGAGAAATGTCCTGTATGTAAATTCCTGGAGTGGAGACCATGGCTGGCATGACCTTTCTTGAGTTTCTGTTAAGTTCAGTCACAGCCTAAAAGATTGCTCGAGAATGAGGAATGAGCTTTCTGTTCCTCTTGGACGTAAGGTGATTTTTTTTAACAGGAAAGGCCCGGTTGTCACTAACAACCTACATGAGATAATTCCTCCCCATGCTCCCCAGCAATATCCTCTGTCATGTGAGCCAGCTTGTCGAAGGTATCCATAATGGGGTGTTCCCATAGGATAAAAACAGCCTGCCTATGACATGAACTTGGCACAAGTCTTTCTGCCAAGGTCTTCCTGGGAGCTTTTCTTGTTTAATTAGCAAAGCAAAACAAAACAAAAATCCACAGCCCTTGTTTTACAGGTGAGTCTGAGATGGGACAAGCACTATGATTTTAAATGAAACAATCAATGCTTTTCTCTCTTCAGAGAACTTCCATTTCCATGGGGTCATTCCATTTTTCAGCACCTCTGTGAGGTGTGTGGAGCAATTTCATCCTGATTTCCAGATAAAGGAGCCCCTGGAACATAGGAAGTCAACTGCAAAATCAGGACAAAGCTTAATGCAATGTCCCCAAGTGATAATAGGGAACGAGTAGCTCTTTGAGGAGCCCAGGAGACCCGTGGTTGATTTCTTATCTGCTGCTCGATGGGGAGGAGTGATCTTTACAACAGAGCACTTAAAATCTCTGAACCCCAGTTCTCCCCACTTAGGAAGACTGTGCTCAATGAACGCTCTTTACATTTCCAACCTCTGTGGTTGTCTGTGCCCTATAAAGGGGCTCCAGGGGCTGTGCACGTGGGGATTGGAGGCAGTTCAAGGGGGATGGAGTGTGGCACCTCCCAGGATGTGGAAAGGGTCATCGTCCGGCAGGCAGCTGTCTGGGGTCTGCCTTTTCTATCCTTCCAAGGTGCTTGACCTCTGAAGTGCCCAGTATCCTGGCCGTGCCCAAGAAGGTGCTGCTCAAGGAGAGAAAGGAGCACTGCCTTGGGGTGTCGGGCTGCTCTGAGTCTCCACATGGGCCAGCCAGAGCTGAGTGGGTGAAAGGTGCTGTCAGGAGTAGGTATTGTTTAAAAAAAAGAAAGGGAAGTGTGTGGACTTGGCTGGGAGGCAAAACAACAAAAGCACCTGGATTTGTCAGAAGGACAAGAGTAAAAACATGACTCACCACCAACCTCTTCCCACATGGGTAGCAGACACTGAGGGATCTCATTTTCCCCCTTTATCAGTGCTAACATTTATCTTGTTGGCAGAGTTTTATCCTCGTTGGTTCTCTGTGAGCCTTTGGAAAACATTGAGATACTACAATAAAGAACATGGCCCTCAATAGGTAAGTGTCTGCTTTTTAAATACAGAACTGGTGTCAAGTAAAATGGTGTAATGACAATAGCTCCAAAGAGTCCATCAGAAGGGTCTGTCTTTTGTTGTAGGGAGGCAGCAGTGGTGGAACTCTGGAGTCAATGCCAGGGGAGAGATCTGCTCTGTTCAGGGTGGGGTTAGTGAGAGGCAACAGGCTGATGTATTAGTCAGCTTCTTGTTACTACAACAAAATACCTGAGGCAGCTAACTTATGAAGACAAAAGGTTTATTTAACTCACTGTTTTGAAAGGTATGGAGTCTGCATTAGATCTGTTGTGGTAAGGGTGGTGCATGATGGTGGGAGTATGTGTAGGAGCAAATGGTAATGTCTCAAGCCAGGGAGCAGAGAGAGGATGGGTGGGGTCCCACAATCCCTTTCAAGGACACACCCCCAAAGATCTAACCTGCTCCCATGAGGCCACACCCCCTAAAGGTCCACAGCACCTCCCTATAGGGTGACTCTGGTGACCAACCTTCAGCATCTGGACTTTTGGGAAATATACCCTTATTCAAACTGGAGCTGAAGTCAAAGGGTCACCGGGCAAGAGCTCTGGCATCTGCCTGAAGCTGCCATTTGTGGCAGACAGATACGTCACTTCTCTTTTCCAAACCTCCGCTTATGCAACTGTAAAATGAAGGAAGTGGAGAAATGATTGAATTTCCTGTAAAGAAATCTCTAATTCCAAGGTGGCTCTGGTTTTTCACAGGCATTTGGACCCCCAGGGATTCATTTCTGAGTGAATTTTATCACCTCTTAGAATAGCCTCCCCGGGGGGATCTGGGTCATTCTTCCTGGACAGCTTTGAAATGGGACAATTCTCCTAAAGCTCTGACAGTTGAGTAGGTCCTTTCTTGGAGCAGGGAGTGGCTGAAAATCTAGTTCTCAGGCACCCATGGGATCTTTGGAAGCATCACATTCACCTCATTTGCTGGTTAATAAAACAAAACAAAAACCTGACTTCCTGGTCCACACCTTAGTTTTAAGGAATCCCTTGGGGGGGGGGGGGTGTTAAAAATATATATTTAGAAAAACTGAGATTGCTTGGAGTAGCAGCCTAAGTAAGATCAATTTTCCTTAAGGTCTGTCACTAGCGCGGAGCTCTCACCATGGAGCTGACCTTGACCATCTCCCCAGCAAAGCCCACATGGAGATTTCTGCAGCGCGGCTTCTTGTGGCCCTTGTTGACCCCTGTGCTCATTTCTCCTCCTCAGACCTTCTGAAGTCCCCCACTCTGCATTCCAGCTCAAGTCCCTCTTCCCTGTGACCTTGACCTGTTTTTCCAGTGCACGCCGCTGTCCTCTTCTTCCCCCTTGATGTCCATCCTGTGCTCGTCCTCTGTTGCATGGTATCTTGGTGAGCCCAGGCTTGGGAGTATTTGCCTTCTGGAGTGTGAGCTGCCACAGGCTGGCAGCTGGGGACCTTTCTCTTGTGACGTCTGAGTGCCCCCTGGAGGGAAGAGCATCCTGGGGGCCCAGGCTCTCAGGGCCTGCTGATCCACTGTCCAAAGACAATCCTTCAGTGCCTGGAGCCCTGACCCGGGCCTGAGTTCTGTTTCTGGCAGTTGGCTGCTCGTGCCCTTCTCCCACACTCCCACAGGCTCGTGATGACCCTCTTTCCCTTTGAGGATGACATTGATGATTCTTGTAATTAGTTTTCCCCATCCATTAAGAAAAGGCAAGAGTACAACCCAGACGCTGTCACTGGCCATTAAGCAAGTGGTTAAGTGCGTGGGTTCTGCATCTGTCTACAACCACGTCATCAAACACGGCACCTGCTAGCAACAGGTGACAATTTAGATTTAGGTTAGTTAAGATCACCCCATTGGGCAACCCCAACACACAGCATTATGACCACTGCCAGTTCCAGTGGACAAGGCGGGTCCAGACTGTCTGGGTTCAAACCAGCTCCTCCACTCACTTGCTGTGTGATCTTGGATTAATTACTCAGCCTGTCAATGCCTCAGTTTTCTCATTTATAAAATGGACACTATCATAATAACCACCTGGCAAAACTGTCCAAGTTCACATAAGACAATCCGTGCAAGAGTGCCAGAACTCTGAGTCCCCTCTCCCATCACAAGGGATGGCTCTGCAGCACACAAGGTGGCCCCCTGGAGACCCTTGTTAAAGGTAGGAGTGGAGTTGAAAGGGTGTTAGAAGGTCACTTCACACTGCAGGCCCTGGGGTCACGTAGTCTCTGAAGTCTCGAAGTCTCGCGCTGTGTACGTGCCGGGACTTGAACCAGCAGTCTAATCAGGGGACACTGTGATGCCTTCACCTTTTCTGAAAGAACAGAAATTTCCCTGATGGTGGGTGTGCCTGACCCTCTCCCCTTCTCCATTTTTTTTCCCACACTGAAAGACCATTCCCTCTCCAGAGGAAGTTTGTTTTCTGTGTCCTGGAAATGTCAGGCTCCCCAGAGGGCTGGAGGGTGGATCCGTCTCAGGCAAATGTCTCTTCCTCTGATGCAGGGGGTGACCCCCCTGCTTTCTTGAATGACATCAGCTGAGCGTAATCAAAGTCCGCAGCCCTGACTCACGGAGGACTGTGGAGAATTGACTTCCAGCGGAGCGGGCGGGGGTGAGGCGGAGGAAATGGCCCTTGGCATGTGAGTGACTCCTTGACTTTTGACTCAGGCAGTTTCAATTGCAGTCAGGCATCCCCGTGCTTTCTCTGAGCATCTGTCCATGGCCTTGAGGTTTCTTGAATTAATTCTTTGCCAGCTTACAGTAAACACCAACATTGCAAGCCCTCCCTGGGCTCCACCGGTCACTGCAGAAGGACTCAGGAGGACCAGGTCACATGGTAGGGGAGCAGAAGGAGGCTAATGTGCCTGATGCGCCCACACACTGGTCTCTGAATTGGGAATTTCCTTCAGTCTAAAGACTCTGACACACTCTGGCATTGGGGGACGACTTCTGGGGGGAGAGGAGGCAGCCGCGTTGGTCATTTCAGGAGCAATGCAGCATTGGGAGCTAACCTTGAATTGCTTTCAGAAGTAGAGATGTCAGCTGCTTCCCAGTTTCTCAGCCATCTAGTCTCCCTCGTAATTATAACTTATTGTTCCACCGACTTCCTTTTCCATTGGATGGTGTCTCAAGGGTGGACCTGTCTCAGGGCAGGGCTTCCAGAAGCCGAGCTAGACGGTGCGCAAACACGTGCGCTGGGATTTTCCCAGAGCTCCTGGATTCTGACTGATGAGCTGTCTGGGAGCCAAGCCCAGCCGAGCAAAAGCGCCAACTCCTGGGCCATCCGGCTCTTTCCCTACTGAGGTGGCCGGAGCACGTCACTTCATCCATCATCTGGAACTCAGCACTCCAAACATGTTTTCCTCCTGGTTTCAGGACATGGCAGGATAGACCTTTTCACTTCAGCATATAGTTCTTTGGACATCTTGACTTTTGGGGGCAATGTGTTATTTTTATATCATTTCAAGGTCTGACAAAATTGGAACAATAGTGCAGGGAATTTTATGTGCCCTTCTGTATGAGATTCTCCAACTGTTGGCAATTTTCCCCATTTGCTTTTTTTCTGCCCAATTTAAAAAAATTGTGGTGAATTGCACATAAAGTAAAATTAGCCATGTGAAGCGTGTGAATGCACAATTTGGTGGCATTAAATACCTTCACGACGTTATGTGGCCCTCATGGCCATCCCACTCCATAAATCTTCCCTTTGTCAAACTGAAACTCTGGACCCACTGAACTCCCTCTGTCCTTCTCCCTTGAGTCCCTGGCAACCACCTCAACTTCCTGTCTCTATGATTGCGACTCTCTAGGACCCTGTTGCTTTTTTTTGCTGTATCATTTCATATTCTCTCTCTCTCTTTCTCTCTTTCTCTCTCTCTCTTTCTCTCTGTCTTCCTCTCTGTGTCTCTCTATACACAAATACACTTTCTTTCTTCTGAACCTTTGAGAGTAAATTGGAGATATTGTGCCTTTTCACTTCTAAATACTGGAGTGTGTATTTTCTGAGAATAATAATATTCTTTTACTTAGATATAGGGGAGTTGTGAGAGACTGATTTTTAAATGTGGGTCCCAAAATTCACACTATATGAAGTTTAAAAAAAAACCCCAAATATGTTCTTTATGTCTTTTCTGAAGAATGTTTTACTGAAAAAAACAAAATGAAACAAACAGAAATCCCAACATATTATAAGGGCACACTATGTATCTACCTAGGATGATGTATAAATTGTGCCCGCTGAGGAAAAGGTGAGAAAGTTTTTTTTTTTCCTAGCTGTAGAAATAGAATATAACCACAAAGTTAAAAATCAGTGAAAGATTAAAAAGCAATTTTAATTGGTTAAATCTAGGTCGTTTGGGCAAAGCAATTTAAAATATCCTTGAAACAACTGTCAGAAAAAATATAAATTCAGTATTAAAATAATTGCTCAAACTTTATTTTTGGCTATATATATTCCCTGGCTCATTGTAAAAATTTTTGCAAGATTTTGAGCAGCAAATTTGATTGGATTGAATTTTTCATTGCTTTGATCAAATCAGCATATGGAGCAAAAATTATTCTTCCTTTTACAAGACAATCCCTTTAATTCTGAAAGCATACGAAGAGTATGCTAAAACCTGTATGTGACCTTTAAGTATCTAAGGGGGGAATGGAAAGCTGGACTGTGTCCTGTGCATTTTTGTAACCCCATCCCTCTCAAGCAAAGTGCCAGGCACATTCTAGATGTTAGATAGTCACTGCATGATGAAAAGCAATATGCTGTCTTTGGGGTTAGGAATATGGAACATGAGTACATTTGTGGGGAGGTAAGAGTTTGGGATCCTTCACTTTCATCTTTATTTCCATCTCCATCTCCATCTCTATCTTCATTTCAATCTCCAACTCCATCTTCTTCTCCATTCCGTCTCCATCATCTCCATCTCCATCTTTATCCCCAAGAAAAAAAGTGCAGTGGACTTCTACCCACACCTGCATTGATATTTCTTGATACTTCTCCCTTATTTGGTGAGAACATTAAGAGATCCGTGTCTGGAAGGTGGTGGGCACTCCCCCTGAGTGTGCTCTGTGTGTTGAGTTGCCTGGCTCTCCTCCAGAACTGGGTTGGACTTCATTTTTAGGCTGTATAGATTCTTCATTATTATTTCAAACTGAATGGTCCAAAATAAGAGGTGGTTGTAGTATACGTCCAAAAGCAAGAGAACTGACTGAAGGACGCTGAAGGGTTATAGGATGGTTGCCTAGATACGGAGCTGAAATGGCAATTAGGGTCTCGACTGTGGAGTCCAAGAACTGGAGAGCTTGGGTTGTGGAGTGAAGGAAGCAGTGAGTCTGAAAGAGTTTGGAGGCAGAGCATGGCATACAGCTTGTGTGTGCTCACAGTAGGTCTGCATGTGTGGGCTTGAGCCATGTTGGGTACAGGATGGAATGGTCACATAGTAGAACTGTATAGATGTCTCCCCAAAGGAACAGAAGACGGTCACCAGTATCTTGGTATGCAGATCGTTAAAAACCACCAAAGAAAGGCTGGGGATCTAGCTCAGTTGGTAGAGTGCTTGCCTTACAAGCACAAGGCCCTGGGTTCAATCCCCAGCAACACCAAAAAAAACCCCAAAAAACAAAAAACCACCAAAGAGCCTCCCAACTGGAGGTGTTGATGTCATCACCTGTGAAGATTCCTATGTTGTGTTCCACCCCTACCCCAGGGTGTGCACTGCACTTACTATAGACCGGGTGAGATAGTAGTTTCCATCCTGAATTGATAAACTCAGGAGCCTCAAGATTACAGATCTGAAATGTAAGGCTGGCCTCCCCATTGAGGGTATCAACACGTATCCCTCAGGTGTTTCCTCCTTATTGCTTGGGGTCACTCCATCCCTCAAATGAGTCCTGCCCCCGCTGCCTTGAGCCCTTCTCATTCTCATGAATTCCACTGGTTCTCAGCTACTCACTCCCTGGTTGCATTCACTCAGGTATCACCAGCAGCCACGACACTTCCAGAGCCTCAGATGCATGCGTCCCTCTCTCTGACCAACTCCACTGCTCTTCTATTTCACTTCAACTAGTGACACAACTGTTGTGCTTTGGATGTGAGGTGTCCTCTGAAAGCTCATGTGTGAGATAATGCAAAAAGTTTAGAGGTGAAATGATTGAGGTATGAGACCTTAATCTAATCAGTACAATAATCCTGATAGGGCTAAACCACAAACTGTCGCCCAAAAGCTCATGAGTGAGACAATGCAAGAATGTTCGGAGATGAGATGATTAGATTAAGAGAGCTGCAGCCTAGTCAGTGGATTAATCCACTTTAATGGATTAACTGGTTGGTGACTGTAGGCAGGTAGGGTGTGACTGGAGCAGGTGGGTCATTGGGGGTGTGCCTTTGGGGTTTAAATTTTGTCCCTGGGTAGAAGAGCTCTCTCTGCTTCCTGATTGTCAAGTCCTGAGCTGCTGTCCTCCTCCACACCCTTCCACCATGATGTTCTGCCTCACCTTGGACCCAGAACTATGGAGTAGGCTGTTTATAAACTGAGACTTCTGAAACCAAGAGCCCCAGATAAACTTTTCCTTCTTAAAATTGTTCTTGTCAGGTCTTTTGGTCACAGCAGCAAAAAAGCTGACTAAAACAGCTGCCATCTTTTCATCCCATCAAGACTTCCAGTCCATCGATTCTACCCTTCCTCCCCTTCCTGTCTTGATTTCCTCTTCACCTAGTTTAAATTTCGTGTTTGGTTATTACCAGACTTGCTCATTTCTTTGATTCTTTTTCCATTCTCTCACTTTACCATATTCACTTGGCCAAACCACAACCTTGATTGCATCCTGTTCTGTTTGCTCAGCTCCTGTACCTGTGCTTGAAGGGGTTCAGGTGGAGAAAACACAGGATTATACTGGCTCATCTTTAAAGTCATGACCCAGCCTAAAGTGGACTTTTTAATTCTGCAAAGCAGTTCCCCTCTCTGTCCTTGTCAGTGCATGCTCTCACTCTTCTAGAACTGCTCTACAGTCTGTAACCGTCTCATTCCACAAGCTCCCTCCCTTGCAACTTATTTTTCAATTGAATATTATCAATGTCAAACATATACATAGTTTAAAAAATCAACAAATAATATTAGGCATGTGATGAGAAAACAGTGGTTCTTTGCCACTTCGCACGTTCTTGGGCTAAGACTTTCCTTTAGTCTGTTTCTTTGTCCCCCCCACAAAGACTATGGTTATACCACTCTTACTTGTCAATGATATATTGCCTACACACACACACACACACACACACACACACTACTCCTTCAGTTTTTTCCTCCATTTATTTGACATGGTTTTCTCCAAGTTTTGGCTAAGTCATTCCTCAACATTTGTTTTGCCATTGCTATATGACCAATACCCACAGTTAAGCTACATGCAGAGTATGCTAAGTCAATTTCCCTTTTTTTAAAAATAATCTTTCATTTTTTTTTCTTTGAAATTAATTCTTGCTATTTTTTTATTTGCTAAGTTTTCTTTTGCACCTCTCACTAAATTTCCTGAGCATTCTTCTGGAACAGGTGGTAAAACAGCCCAATACCTTTATACATGGTGGGTGTCCCACTCCTTTCTTTTTCCTCTTGGTGAGCATCATCAGAAGCATGCTTCAGCCGGGCGTGGTGGCGCACGCCTGTAATCCAAGCGACTTGGGAGGCTGAGTCAGGAGGATTGCGAGTTCAAAGCCAGCCTCAGCAACTTAGCGAGGCCCTAAGCAACTCAGTGAGACCCTGTCTCTAAATAAAATACAAAATAGGGCTGGGGGTGTGGCTCAGTGGCCAAGTGTCCCTGAGTTCAATCATCCCTGATTTCAAAAACAAAAACAAACAAAAAAACGAAAAACAGAAGCATGCTTCATGGGTTACAGCCAAACTGATTTCTCTCTAGAAAGACTGAGGCCTCTAGAGAAAGTCCAGGTTGCTCCACCTGGAGCTGCTATCATGGGGCTTCACTCTCACTTGGCAAATTCCTCACCTCTTCCATGTTGGAATCTTGTTATCTAAATCCCATGACTTCTTCTTGCTTAATTTGTAGTGGAGTGGAGCATCTTAAAGCTTCCTGGGAAAGGTTACTGGGAAGATATATATATATACTTTTTTTCCTCTGTGGTACTGGGGATTGAAACCAGGGCCTTGTGCTTGCAAGGCAGGCACTCTACCAACTGAGCTATAACCCAGGTTGGGGGAAGATAATTTTGTAGGCAAAGTGAAGGTCTAAAATATCTGTTTTATCCATGTACTTGACTGAGAGTTTGGCTAAGTACAGAATCTAAGACTGGCACCAATTTTCTCTCATATTTTTGTGGTTTTGCTCTATTGTTTTGTAGGTACCAGTGTTGTTAATAAGATTTTTAATGACATGGATACATTTTTTGTAAATGAACATTATTCTTTTTTTACTTTGTTGCTTTGAAATATATGTATAGTGTGGAAAGTCTGAATCCAGCTAATTAATATACACTCTATCTCACATACTTATTTTTTCAAGATGAGAATATTTAAATGTATTATCTTAGCAATTTGCAAGAATGTAATACATAGTTATTAACTGTATTCACCTTGTTCTATCAAAAATGTTCTTACAGTCTTAATCTTTCCCTTTTATAGAATCAAGCTCTTCCATTTCCTTGTAATTCCAGAGGATATCAGGCATAAAATATTGCTCATAAAATGTACTTCTGGGCAAACACACAGGAAAAAAAAGCTGTCAAAGAACTCAGGGAAACCTCTGTCCCTTGAAATTTTGTGCTCAGTGTTGGGCATGAGATGTAACCTAAACATTTGCTCTCCTAGAGAACCCCAGGAAATAGCTCCATAATTTCCAAATTTCTCCATAGCTCCTATCTTCAGTCTCCGAATGAAGGGAGATGTCTTTAAATGGTCTCGTGGTTCATGGGTAGTGTCACCAAGGACATTCGAGGACATTGCTTAGGTGAGAGGGAGGATGTGGGTGGTGGGGGCACAAACATAAATGTCAAAAGTTCTTTTGCTTCCCCATCAAATCCTTTTTCAGCGTGAATGCAGCTGAGTCTTGCATAATGTAGCATTATTTTCCAATAGGACTCAATATCCATTTCTTGCTTCCCTTCAGGTTTAAATTGTGGTTTTGAAGTTACTCACGGATTAGCGTAGTATTTGCAACAATTGCTCATAATTGCTGAAGAAAGTTTTGCAATTTTAAACAAAAATACTCTTAAATTTGTGTATGTGTGGGTCCAGACATAACATTGTGAAATGTGATACCTATTATTCATTGGCAACTAGATGGACATTGAATTGGGGATGGGTTTATTTTTGTGCAATGTAGAGTAAGATATAATTAAATAAAATCCAGCTTTCTCTAAATAGTTTTAAGTGTTGGTTATGGTGGTGCACACCTGTGATCCCAGCTTCTCGGGAGTCTGAGGCAGGAAGATGGTAAGTTTGAGGCCAGCTTCAACCACTTAGTGAGACCCTGGATTCAATTCCCAGTGTCAAAATTTTTTTTTTTAAAAATTTAAACTGTGATATGATAATTTGGATTTTTCTTTTTATTTTAATGGATCATTTTGAATACGTTGGAAGAAATAAATTTTAAAACAGTTTATACAAATAAAATTTATTTTTAATATTTACTTTTTTTGTTGAAAATATAATTTTATACTTGCATAGAATTACTTTTTATTTTAAAATTTCATCATTGTCAATAGAATCCAAAGCATGTGGAAATATCAGTTATTACCACTGTGATTTTGCTAAAATGAAGGCAAGTAATATAAAGTTTGTGGAATGGTAATAGATTCAGAATCAGGTCTGACTTTATTAGTGTAATAAACATTGCTAGTCCAGCAACAGAACACAGGATTATGGGAATAATAATTATATTCAATCATTGCTGATTTCTTTGACTTTCAGTTATTTAAAACCCTAGCTTTACATATGTTTTCCTGGTTTGTTGTTGTGAGAGTATGCACATCAAGATAAGAGGAGAGTAAGAATAGTGTTGAAGAATGTTTGGGGAATGGTGTTTTTCTAATGCTGTCTTAACTTGATTTATGACTTTTTTTGTTACTCATATATTTGGGGCTTTTAAGAATTTACTTCTACAGACTGCATTTTGATTCATTGTACACAAATGGGGTACAACTTTTCATTTCTCAGGTTGTACACAATGTATATTCACTCCATTTGTGTAATCATACATGTACATAGAGTAATGATGTCTGTCTCATTCCACTTTCTTTTCTTTCCTCGCCCCCACCCCTGTCTCATTTCCCTCTACACAATCCAAAGTTCCTCCATTCTTCTCTTACCCGCCGTCTCCTCCCTGTTATGTATCATCATACACTTCTCAGCAAAAACATTTAGCCTTTGGTTTTTTGGGATTGGTTTATTTCACTTAGCATGATATTCTCCAACTCCATCCATTTACCTGCAAAAGCCATAATTTTATTCTTCTTTATGATGGAATAATATTCCATTGTATACATATACTACAATTTCTTTATCCATTCATCTATTGAAGATCATAGGTTGTAGGTTGGTTCTACAACCTAGCTATTGTGAAGTGAGCTGCTATAAACATTGATGTGGCCGTGTTACTGAAGTATGCTGATTTTAAGTCCTTTGGATATAAACTGAGGAGTGGGATAACTGGGTCAAATGGTGGTTCCATTCCAAGTTTTCTGAGGAATCTCCATACTGCTTTCCAGAGTGGCTGCGCCAACTTGCAATTCCACCAGCAATATATGAGTGTGTCTTTTCCCCACATCCATGCCAACACCTATTATTGCTTGAATTTTGATAATAACCATTCTAATGGGAGTGAGATGAAATCTTAGGATGGGTTTGATTTACATTTCTCTGATTACTGGAGATGTTGAACACTTTTCCATATGTAAGTATTTAAACATATTTGGGCATGGGCTTCCATTTACAATCCTGCCCTAGGAGACTCTGGGTGCTGGTCATTCTGTCAGGTTTAGGTTTAGAATGGAAGTCTGCTGAGCTTGTTACCCAGACCCTTTGTGTTTTCCCACCTTCCTCTGCCTACCGCCCACACCTCCTCTAACTTGGCACAGGAAGCAAAGGTTGTACAGATGTCATGTCGAATGTATGTTCTCACAATCCACAGTTGAGGCAGAGAATAACAAAACCTTCTCTATTTATTCTAGCACTGGTGGTGGGGGGATGCAAAGTCCTAGTCTTTGGGAAAGGACTAATGAAAATCACTCCTTGAGGACAGAGGCTGCATAGAATTGTTTTCTTTAACAGTGCCCAGCAGAATGCTCTCCCATAGGGAATATTTTTGGAAAAAGTGAAACTTTGGGGGTTGAATAGGATTTTTCCAGAAAAGGGGCTGGAAGAATCTCTTTTGGGAATGCAGCTGGCAGTCAGGTATGAAGGTGCACATGGGTGTACATGTGTGTACTTGTGCATGTGCCTGTAAGAGGGAGACCAGGCAGAGGCGGGGGCAGGGGAGAGAGAGATTGTAGCTTGGATGAACTGGAGAGTGTGCTGGGGAAAAATGAGGAATAAGATGCATAAAGTAGGGCCCTGATTGATGCAAGACCTTGGAAAAAAAACATTATTCTCAGGTTTCATTATGAACATGTAGAATGGAGAGGATGGGATGCCGTTGGAAAAGGGTAATTTAATGTGTAATTGTGAATTATTGTAATTGCTTCCAATCAAGCAAAACAAAGAGGATGATTAAGACAGCGCCCATTTGTAAGAAATTTGGGTTTTAAGATCTGGAAAGCTCCAGGGTAAGCAGGAAGCAGAGCACATTACCCGCCTCACAACCAGGCTCTATTCCTAAAGACATTTTTAAGAGCCAATTTTTTGAGTGTCTTTGCTTAACTATAAAGAAAGCAAAGAGAGGCAGGAAGGGTGAGGGCCAGGAAAATTTGAGATGATTTTTCCCTTGTTATGTAATGAAACTTAAAAAAAAAAAAAAAAAAAAGGGAGATAAGAGCATCAGTCAATCAGCCTCTTTGATTCTGGGCCAAGTCGAAACGTCCTCTGTTCTGTTTGTTCATTTTTAAAGAGCTTCATGTTAACCAACTCTAATCCATTTAGTTCTCCTTTTGGAAGGACATTTCTGCTCATAAGAAAATGCAACACCTGTCAAAGAAAATCTTGTGAAATTGAGAAGATAAACAGTTTTTATGAAAATGAATACAAAACAGAACCCAGCAGGGTTATCTCCAGTCCTCTCCCCTAACCCTGAGAACAGTGCTGGAGAATGTTTTGGGGAAAGAGCTGGTCAAAGTCCACCTCCTTTGCAAAACACATACAATAAGCACACACCCTGGGGATCGCCCTGTAAGTGTAAAGCATTGGAATAACAGGGGCTCCAGGCCTGGCCTTGTTATCAGTTAGCCATGTGACTTTGGAAAATCCATGTTACATGTTCGGGCTTCCCTTTTCATGTGGGAGGACTGCAGGAGTGGAGCTAGATGATCTCACTTTTGGAGTGAGAAATGGACAACCAGAAGAAGGTAGGGAGGATTCGTCAAGAGGAAGCTCTGCTAATGGTGGATCATTGCTTCTAAGCCCCATCAACTGATAGAGCAAGAAAATACATTTGTGTTCACTAACCCATTCTGTACACATATCTACAAATACTTCCAAATATAACCATCTTGCAGTGGTAATATGGGTGTCAGTCTGATTGGATTGAGGAATCCCTGGTGAGCTAGTAGAACATTACTTCTGGGGCGTCCGTGAAGGTATTTCCAGAAGATTGGCGTGAGGGTCGGTGAACTGAGTGGGGCAAGACCTGCCTTCAATATGGGCTGCCCTATCTATTGGTGGGAACCTGGATGGAAGAAGGAAGTAGCAGATGGGGAAACCCCTCTAGCTTTCTCTTCTGGGGTGAGTGCATTTCTTCTGATGCTGTCCTTGGACATCAGACCCCAGCTTCTTCAGTCTTCAGACCCATGCCTTGCAGCAATGGCCCTTCAGGGGTTATTGGGTCTTTGGTCTCAAATGGTGGTGCTACAATTGGCCTCCATCATTCTAAGGCTCTTGGGTTTTTATACTGAGCTGTGCTACCTGTCTGGCTTTCCAGTTTGCAGACAGCCTATTGTGGAACTTTATAGCCTCTGTGATCATCTGAACACCTATTGTGTAGGAACATTCTATTGGCTCTTCTTCTCTGCAGAATTCCGACTCACACACATCTATATCTATAGTAGGCTAAAAATTAACTTCAAACTCTGGCTCTATTTCATTTCCAGGTGGATTATTTTAGCTTATTCCTTTTCCTTATCTGTCACCTCCCACTCCAACAGTGAGAGCCTGCCTCCTGCTGTCTGAGATCCATTTCATAGTGGAGTCACAATTGTTAACCCGCACCCATGGGAAACAACCTTATCAACCGGAGTGTTGTGCTTACATACAATTGTGTTAGCTTTTGATCTTACAGACTCCACCTGCTCCCCTGGTCCTTTGGTTTGCGTGTTCGTCCCCACCGCCTTCATTGATGTTGTTTCATACTTTCATAATATAGTTTTATCACATTCCTCATTCCATCTTGGGGGTCCCCTGAATCTCCTAAATGATTTAATTTATTTTCATTAATTGAATTTCACTCTTTGTGCTATAAAGTTCCATGGGTTTTGACAAATAGTATTATGTACTTCCCATTGTAGTAGTATCATACAGTATTATATAGAATAATTTTGTGACCATAAAAAGTCACCTGTGCTTAACCCATTCAGCCCCATTTCTCCTATACCCCTGACAAACACAGATATTTTTACATTTTTATTACCTTTTGCAGGGTCATGTAGGTTTTTTTGGGGGGGCGTGGTACTGGGGAATGAACTCAGGGCACTCAACCACTGAGCCACATCCCCAGTCCTATTTTGTATTTTATTTAGAGACAGGGTCTCACTGAACTGCTTAGCACCTCACATTTTTGCTGAGGCTGGCTTTGAACTCGCAATCCTCCTGCCTCCGCCTCCAGAACAGCTGGAATTACAGGTGTGTGCCACCAGCCATATAATTTTAATCACATAGTAATATAGTCTCTTCAGATGGGCTTCTTCACTTAGCAGAATGTGTTTGAGAGTTCCATGTATTTTTTGCAATTTGATAGTTCTTCTTTAAAAAAAAATCATTGAACAATATTCCATTGTATAGATGTATCAGTTTGTTAATCCATTCAACTATTGAACCACATCTTGTTTGCTTCTAGTTTGGCGTGCTTATGGATAAAGCTGCTATAAACAGTATTTTGCAGTCTTTTTGTCTGAGCCTTAGTTTTCAGATCACTTGGGTAAATACCTGGGAGTAAAACTGCTCTATCTTATGGTAAGAAAATGACACAGTACTTCCCAAATAGCTGTATTATTTTGCATTTCCATCAACAATAAATGAGAATATTATTGTTTAATTGACTGAGGAGATTAAAAATGAAAATAGCTGACTTTGCAGGAGAGTTGGTAGCTCCCGGTCATGAAGGGAAGAATTACAGGGAAGAAGTTTTTGGTGTAGCCATCTAACACCTGAGTGTTGATGAAGACCATGAAGATCCTAAAGGAAGGAAATGGCCTGCATGTGGAGAAGAGTGATGGGATCCGTGGCAGGCCAGAGTACACATCTGGGTGCTTCCATGACCCTAGCTAATGGTTGCCATGCAAGACTTCGAGATTGGTGCTTCTAAATCTTCTAATTCTTTTTAGGAGAAGCTAGAAGTGTGGATCTGTATATAAGGACCACTGCCTGTGTCCAGGAAAAGACTGAGGCTCAGAAAAGACCTGAGAAAAACTTGTACTTTCATTTCAAGCTGATCCTGGCATAGAGACACCCTACAACAATTTAAAAAAGCACCAAACTAGTAAAGAAGGAGAATCTGATTTCCATAGTGATCCCTTTATAGGATTCTATTGTGCAATAAAAATTCACAAAGCATATGGAGTAACAGGAAAGTACTGTCCATGCAAAGGAACAAAATAAGCTGACATAAAATAGACCCAAGGAAGTCCAGATGTAGGACATGGTAGGCAAAGACTTTAACACAGCTGTCTTAAATATGTTTCAATGGGCTAATGAGCTAAAGGGGAACATGGACAAAGACAGGAAGAGAATGTCTGAACAAAATGAGAATATCGCTGTAGAGTTAGCCATTTAGAAATTATCCAAAAATGATCCAGTACCTAGAAAGCACAAAAATGAAAGGAAAAGTACCCCAGAGGGACTCAAAAGCTGATGTGGACAAGCAAAAGAAAGCATATATGAACTTGAAGATAAGAGAATTGAAATCATAAAATCTGAAGAACAACAAGAAAAGGTAATGAAGAAAAGTAAATAGAGTCTAAGGACCTGTGAGACACCATCAAGTGAACCATGCATACATTTTGGGGAGGAGGAACTGGCAGAGAGAATATTTGAAGAAATAAAGTCTGAACATCCCATGTGCACCAATTTGATACCAGATATAAATCAATAAATCAAAAAAATTTGATGAACTCCGAGTAGAATAAACATAAGAGATGCACACTAAGACATATTATAATTAAACTGTCAAAAGACAAAGACAAAGAAAGAACCTTGATGAAACCAGCAAGAGAGAGAAATGATTCAGCAAATACAAGAATCCTCATTAAGATCATCAGGCAAATTCTCATTAGAAATCTTGGAGGTTAGAGGCAGTGGGTTGATACATTCAAAGTGCTGAGAGAAAAACTCAACCAAGAACTCTACGTTTAGAAAAACTGTTCTTCTAAAGTGAAGAAGAAATTCCCAGATGAAGACATTACCAATAAACAAAAGCTGAAGGAATTTGTTATTACTGGACCTATCTTGCAAGAAACGTTAAATGGAATTCTTTATAGACTGACATAGAAAGAAAACCAGACAGCAACTTGAAACTGTGTGAAGGAATGGACATCTCCAATAGAAGTAAATTCATGATGAATTATAAAAACAAGCATTATTGTAAAATTGTTTTATAAATTCACTTTCTATTTTCCACATGATTGAAAAGACAAATGCATAGACTATTTTCATCAATGTAATTGGGCGCACAATATAAAAATATAACCTGTAGAATCAATGACAGAAAGGGAGGGAGGATAAGGTTGTATTGGAGCAGAGTTTTGTATGTTATTGAAGTTAAATTGGTATAAATTTCAATTACTTTGTTATAACTTTAGAATATTAAATATAATCCTCATGGGAACCACAAAGGAAAAGTCAGGAACTGAAGTATCTTACTACCACAAATCAAAACAAGGCAGTAATGGAGAAAATGAGAGACAAAAAGCTAAAGTTGTTTAGCAAACACATAGAAAAATGACAGAAGTCTCTCCTTATCAGTAATTACTCTAAATGTAAATGGATTAAACTTTTCAATCAAAAGACAGAGACTAGCAGAATGGATTTTAAGAAATCATGATCCAACTATACGCTGTCTACAAAAAACTCACTTTAGATTCAAATGCAGAAATAAGTTGAAAGTGAGGGGACAGAGAAAGATAATCCAGGCAAGGAATAACAAGAAGAGTGCCCGAGTGGCTATACTAGTATCAGAAAAAGTAGGACTAAATTCAAAAGAGTTCAAAGGACAAAGAAAGACACTATGTATTAATAAAAGACTGAATAGCAATCTGATACAATGTTTATACACCTAATAACAGACCCTCAGAAGATCTGGGAAAAACCACAACATTGTTGCCTATGCTTTTGGTAAAATATCCATAGTTTGGTTGCCAAACTCAAAGTCAGGAAGTTTTTCTTTGTGTGTGTGTGTGTGTGTGTGTGTTTTCTCTAAGAATTTAATAGTTTTAACTCCTATGTTTAAATCTTTGATTCACTTTGGGTTAATTCTTGCATATAGTGTTAAGGTAAGAGTCCATTTTTATACTTTTGCCCATGGTTATTTTGTTTCTCAGAACAATTTGTTGAAAAGATTGTCCTTTCGCCAATTAACAATCATGGTGTCCTTGCCAAAAATCAATTGCCTAGGTACATGAGGGTTTACTTTTAGACTCTCTATTCTACTCCATTTGTCTGTGTTTCTGTTTTTATGCTCGTATTATACCATTTTATTGTTTCATGGGTAATGTTATTCAAATTTTCTATATACCATCTGATTTGTCTACCTGTTTTCTTTCAGTTATTGGAAGATGGATATTGAAATCTGCACTTTATTTCTTCTATCAGTTTTTGCTTCATGAATTTTGAAGCTGCGTTAAGATGTGCATAAGTGATTCAGATTGTTCATCCTCTTGATGAATTGACCACTTTGCCATTGTGAAATAACTTTCTTTATCCTCTGAATGTGTTTTTGCTCTAAAATCTACTTTGTCTGGTATTAATATAGTCCTCCATCTTTCTTTAATCAGTGTTCACATAGTATAACTTTTTCTATTTTTAAATTTTAATCTACTTGTGTCTTTTATATCTTAATTACAGTTCTTGTAGGCAGCATATAGTTAACCATTTAAAAACAAATCAATCTTATTTGCTCCTAACTGTTCTTGTTCTCTATTCCTTCCTCTCCAGTCTTCTTTTGGGTGGAGTATGTTTTGTGATGCATTTTATTTCTTTTGTTAATTTTTTGCAATAGTTTATTGTTGTTATATTTTAGTATTTACTATAGGGTTGATAGTGAGCATCTTTAGTGTATTAGAGTGTACCTTCGAGTAATGTTATATCATTTCAAGTTCTGCATAAGACCCTCACACAGTATCATTAAATGCTCTTCTTCTAGACTTTATGCTATTGCCTTACATTTGAATTATGCTTGTTCTTTTTTAATTTCTTAACAAATTTTAAGTTGACAAAAAATCATATATATTTATGGTATACAGTGTGATAATTATGTACTTTAAACTCACTGTCCAATGTCATAATTTAAAAATCATAGTTATATACATATATTTAGCTATCTTTAAATTCATTTAAGTGACAGAAAAAATTACATATTTACACATACAGTTAATATATCTGATGCTCTTTATTCTTCTGTGTAAGTCCATATTTCTACCTGCTTTGATTTTTTTCTGCTTGAAGTTTTTCTTTAAATATTCCTAATAGCATGGGTCTTATAGTGATGAATTATTTTAGTCTTAGAGTATTTGATGAGGGCAATTCACGAAAGTGAATCTATTTTTGTTTTTGAAAGATGTTTTTGCCAGGTATAGAATTCTTGATGGGTGACATTTTCTGGCCACTTCTTTAATAAAGTTGCAAGCTGGATTTTTGCCTGTATTTTTTCCAAAGTGAAATATGCTGTTATCTTTTTATTTTGGAATAGTTACAGATTTATAAAAATTACAAAGAAATACAGTGAGTTTCAATATACCCCACGCTTAGTTTTTCTTATTATTAATAACTAATGTTGACATAATACATTTGAATCATTAATGAACCAATATTGATATTTATTATCTAAAGCCAATATTTTAGTTACATTTCCTTAACTTTGATCTAGTGTTGTTTTTATGTTCTAGGATTTTATCCAGGATATCATATATTTTATTTTTCACGTTTACTTAGGTTCCTTTTGAAATTGATAATTTTTCATATTTTCCTTGTTCTTGATGACCTTCCCAGTTTTTTTTTTTTTTTTTCCAGTGCTGGGGATTGAACCCGGGGCCTTGTACTTGCGAGGCAGGCACTCTACCAAGTGAGATTTATCCCTAGCCCCTACCTTCTCAGTTTTGAGGAGTACTCACCAAAAATTTGGTAGTGTTCCTCAGGATTAATATGGCTTTCTCATGGGTAGACTGGAGTTATGTGTTCCTAGGAGGAAGACCATAAGGTTAAAGTGCCAATGCGTCGCATCCTGTCCAGGACATATCCAGGCTGCATATTCCTTATCTGAAGTGCTTGTGACAGAAGTATTTCATATCTCAGACTTTTTCAGATTTTGAAGCGTTTGCATATTTTGGGGATGAGACTCAAGTCTAAACATGAAATTCACTTGTGTTTCATATATACCTTATACACAGAGTCTGAAGATAATCTTATACAATATTTTAAATAATTTTGTACATGAAACAGTTTCATGGTGTGAAATTTTCTACTTTGGCATGATGTTGGCACTCAAAAAAGTTTGGATTTGAGTCTATCAGATCAATGGGTAAAGAAAATGTGATATATATATTCACACACACACGTTTTACTCAGTCATAAAGAAGAATGAAATTATGTAATTTGCTGGTAAATGGATGGAACGGTAGAACATCATGCTAAAGTGAAATAAGCCAGACCCAGAAAGTCAAAGGTTGAATATTTTTTCTCATATCTGGAAGCTGGTGGTGTTGGGGGGAAAGGAATAACAAAAAAGGGATTTTATGAAAATAGAAGGAAGATCAATAGTGTAGAGGAAGGGGATTGAAAGGGAGTGAGAAAGAGAGGGCATGGGAAAGCGTGGGGAACAAAACCCACCAAATTATGCTACGTCCATGTAAGATTGTACCACAACGAATCACACTTATGTATACAATTATAATGTATGAAATGAAACAATAATTATAATAATGGAAAGTATATCAATAGAACAGAGCAATTGAATGGTGGGGGAAAAGGGAAGTTACTGGGGATGAGATTGATCAAATTATGTAAATGTATGGATATGGTATTAATGAATCCCACTACTATGTGTAATTATAACACACCAATAAAAGTTGAAACTATGAAAGCATTGATGTTTGGATTTGGGAACACTTTGGATTTCATATTTTTGGAGGCTCATCTTGAGCTATCAATATGACTTCTCACTGTTCTTGTTTACCTCGATCACCTGGTTGAGGTAGCCTTTGCCAGGTCTCTCTTCTGTACTGTTAGCTTTACTCCTACTGCCTTTTGAAATATCTTTAAGAATTCTACATACATTTATATAATGGGGAGTTATGTTCCATTCCCTTTAAAGCAGTGTAACTCCCCAAATGACTTGATTTTTCTTTGATTTGTTTGTTATCTTTATTTATTGGTTTATTTTAAAGTATGGATTCATGAATTTTTTTAATAACATGGGTTATAATCCATGATATTGAATTTAATTTGTTGTTCAAAATAACAGAAAAAAAAAACCCCAGCTTTAATGGTCAAGATTTAAAAAATTTTTCTCTCTCTCCTTGACTTAGGAGACTTCTGCAGCATGCAATAAGAATCCAGTTAAATGTGTTCAACTGCTGCTCTTTCCTTTCTGGGTTTATTTTGTGTACAGTTTCTATTGTTATGTCTTCAAGTTCTCTACCCTTTTCTTCTGCAATGTCTGATGTAACATCTTTAATCCCATGCAACATATTTTGCAAACTCTGACATGGTAGCTTTGATGTCAGAACACTGCACCTGTCTTTTATGTAGCTTCCACATCTCTTTAAGATTTTTCTATTTACTTATAAATATTAACTTATATCAATTGTGCAGATTAATGGGCTTCAACGCGACACTTCTGTACATGCACAGGGCATGTTTCCGTTGTTTCCATCCTTCCTACTACACTCTCTTGCACTCTGGTGCCCCTTTCTTAGTTTTATTTAACTTTTTGAACAGGTGTGCCCATGGACAGAGATTACTGTTTTAACATCCTGAGTGCTTGTGTTTAACATCTCTGTCAGTTCTTCTTCAGTTTTATTGATTTTGGCTTTTTTGCATGCCTGGTAATTTTTTTTGGAGTCCAGGAATTATAAAATGTACCTTTTTAAATACTAGATATTTTTATGTTCTTTTTGTTTTTGGTATTTACACTTTACTTTTAAAATCTTGTTCTTTCATTTTTTATGGTTGCATTATAGTCGTACCTAATGGGGTGTGATTTATTGTTATACACTCGCACATGCACATAACACAACAATATGTATTCTTATAAATATTCCCAATTTTTTCTCAGGGGCACTACCGAAATACTTGGAAATGTTTTGATTCATTTGGTGTCCCGCTTTTAAGATTTGTTAAGTGGTACAACTGCAGTGTTTGGTTTAAGGCTAATTATTTCCCATTACTGAGGCAAGACTTCTGAGTACCCTACCCAATTCTCTGTGATTTATGAGGTTTTTCTAGTCTGGCTGTTGGAAATAGGCAATATTCCTGGTTTTAGTGAATGCTGGGCCCTTTTCCATAATTCTTTTGGATGGTTCTTTCTCTGGCCTTGTGTTCTGATCCACATTCTGCCGCATCTCAAAGGGATTCTCTCCCTGTGTGGTTCTCTTTGTTCTGATATTCCGCCCTGTGGATTCTAACCTCCTTGGTCTTTCAACTTATTTTCCCAATCCAGGGACTCCTGTGGCCTCCACTGAGGTTCCTCTTGATGCTGTGCTGTGACCTGGAAAGTTTTTCAAGGCAATATACTGGGAAAAGGTAGGGTTACCTCCTCTGCTTACCATCTTTCTGGGTTCACTCTTCTTCATTACCTGTTGTCCAGTTCCTTGAAAACTTTTGCTTCATAAGTTTTATTATTTTGGCTTTATTTGGTTGTATTGTTTCAGCCAGGAGGGTTGATCTGGTCCCTGTTACTATTATTTCTCTGTTGTTATAGCTTGGCAAAAATTGAACTTCATTTAGTAAATGTTGGCAGATAACACAGAATTTAAAAAGATAAGCTGCCAGGCAACAAAACCCATCTGGAGATGTGTATACCCCTGAGGTCATCAGTTTGTGATCTGTGAGGGAGTAGATCCCATGGACAGGCAAAAAGGATACTTTTTAAACACAGGTTAGTAGGATCCATGGTAGAAGTTGCTATGAGAGCTCCCAAGTGAGGCTCTTAGTCCACACTGGGTATTGAATCAAGCCTTTTTGGACATTTGAGCAAGCCTTGGGGATTGGGTAGATGTTATTCAATAAAGAAGCGATGGTGAGAGGAGAGAATAGTCAGGCAAAGGTCCACCAGGAGCAGAGATGTGTGAGTGTGGGGAATAAGGCGAGAACTGCAAGTAGTTTGATATCACCAGAGCATGACTGGCAAGGTAGAAGTGGTAGCTGGCACTGGAGAAGCAGGCAGTGGCTCACGGCCAGCTTCGTGGGTCATGCTCAAACAGCCTGCATCTTGCAAGTGAAGGAGAAGCAACAGAGAACTGGTTGAAGTTTGCTTCTGAAACGTGGGTGTGCTATCAGAGAGACCATTCTGGTTGCAAGGTGGAGATGCAGTTGAGGAGCAAAGGCTGACTTCAGGGAGACAAGTTGGGAGGTCATTATGTCAGCCCACGGAGATGGGGCTGAGCCATGGTGAAAGTGGACAACCGGCAAGTGTTATGGTGGTTTAAGATGGAAAATGTCAGGACATCGTGACTTACTGCGTGTGAGGGAGTGAAGGAGAGGGCGTGGATCCTGAATAAGTCCCAGGCCTTTGGCTACAACTGCTACATGGAAACTGCTGGAGTGAACTGTAATGAGCTGTTAGAGGGGAGGGACAGTTCTGGGGCAGGGAGAGCTCAGGAAATGTGGAGCTTGAGGTCACCATGAGAGGATGTTTTTTGGGGTTCTTTGGGGTACTCTTATTTTCATTGTCTCAATCATGCCTTTTGCAGTTAAGCCTGTGCTAGTTGGTGGGGGTGGGGGGAGGATGGCAACTGGTGGGAGAAACATGAGGATTTACTAAGTTGGGAGTCTTTGTATCTAAATCAGCCTCCTTTTTACAGAACTTTGATCACTGGTGTTTTATTAATGATGTCTGATAATTTGGAAGAAGTAGCTTAGGGCTGTGTCTTAGGTTGTGCAGGTTGTCTATGGCTGTGGTCTAAAGTTACCACGTCCACAGTGGGCGATGCTCCCTTGGACTGGACAGCACATGTCCTAAGCAGCTGTGTGTGGTGTGCATTGTCATGTTAGAGAAGCAGCTGATCTTGACTTTAATGAACTATTTTCACATTGGGTGGCCTTGGCCAAGTCACTTAAGTGGCATGACCCTCATTTTTCTAGTTTGCCCAAAGTTGATTGTAAGGATTAAACATGTTACAGATTCTATGTCAGTTATTTTTCTTATTTTTATCCCATTCTAAAATTTATTTCCTAATATTGAGGAGGTTTCATGATAAGCTCTGGATAATATATTTGCATGTATGGCAAAGGTGGCTGTGACTGAAATATAATAGAAAAAAATCCCACCACACCCAGATTCAGAACTTGAGGGAAGGAAAGATACTGCCACATCTCATTGTTTTCCATTGTCTTGCTCCCTTTCCTGGACTCCCTGGGTCCTACATCTTCCTAAACTTCCTAAGGGGCTTGGGCTGGGTATAAAAATGAGATGAAAAGCTACAGCTATAGTTTTCAACCTTGGATGCACATTGAATCACATGGAAGGAGACTTGAAAAAGTACTGATATCTGAGTAACCCCAAGTGATCCTGATACAGTTGGCCTGGGGTGTGGCTGAGCCTTTGCATTCAGAATGCTGCCTGGATTCAAATGTGCATCTGGGATGGAAGAAACACTGCCTTGACCTTTGCATGTTGCTGATTTAATAGGTTTAAAGTTGGAGGTTGGGGACAGGGGCGGCAAGAGAGGATTCTTGTTTTCTTCATGTTTTGAGATTTCTATTATTTGGGCAGGTTGGGCTGGGATGTGGGTATGGAGATAAGAAGGGGGCTGGAAATGAGCTTTCTAATCTCTAGTTTTTTGTTGTTTTAAGAGTCTGGTTATGAGAAAACTGTTCAAATGTATTTGTGGAATAAATACATAAATTAAAAAAATTCTGTTTTCAGGATGAATAATATTGGCAGGACAATGAATAACATTGTCCTTTTCTGCTGTAGGGCTGACTAAGAGCATTACTATATTAAAAATTGTTGGGTTCAGAAGGAGACAAGAGGTCAGTACATGGAAAAACCAAGGTTGCCAGATGCAGCAAATAAAAATACATAATACACTTAAATTGGAATTCAAGATAAACAAGAGAAACATTTTTAGTACAATTATATCCCATGCATGATTTGGAACATACATATACTAAAAACAATTTGTTGTTTGCTTGCCTTAAATTTTAATTTAACTGAATGCTACATTTCTTTTTTCCCCTTCCTTCCTTTCTTCCTTCCTTCCTTTCTTCTCCTTCTCCTCCTCCTCCTCCTCCTCACTCTCCCCTCCCCCTCCCCTGCCTTCTCCTCCTCCTCCTTCTTTTTCTTCGTCTTCTTCTTTTTCTTTTTCTTTTTCTTTTGGCAATCCTAGGGTAAGACTACTCAGTAAAGCTGGAGAAACCGAAGCAGGTCAGGCTGAGCTGCTCTAGGAATCAAAAGTCCTGTTTTGAGTGTGATTGTAAATGGTCTGCCTTTGGCTTAGGTTCTTGGGATTAGTCTGGCTTTGAATTAAAGAGCTGAAAAACAAGTTACCCACAAGGCTGTTTGAATAAAAGGATCTCTTACATTGCTATCACACATATGCTTTTCCAAAGTGCTTTCCCAATGCATTCTCACACCTCATCCTCCAAACCACTAGAAGTTTAGCCCATGTTGGCTACAGTTTGACAGTGGAAAACAAGGGCTAAAGAAAAGGTACTACACTGAAGTCCCCAAACAAGTTGGTATTAAACCAAGACATAGGATATGTTTTCTTCCCCCTACTTTTAATCCATAGTCATCTCTAGATGAGGAGCTAACAAGCTTTTAAAATAGAGGTGCCAAGGCGTTGAGATCGTGTGTGTGTGTGTGTGTGTGTGTGTGAACGTGTGTGTACATACACGGACTTTCAGCAGTTGGGACATGAAGCTGTGAATATGTTGATTTTCTGAAAAAGAGGAGGAAGAGGTCAATATGCCTAACAAGCACCTTGGTGTGTGCGTTTACCAGGCTGTGCTTCCCACCCACCCCATGGCTGAAACAGAATGGCGGCATCCTGGCCATCACCGCTCTGTTGAAGACAATTCTTTTGATCATGCTCATTTCTGTTCTCACTTCTCCCCTGTAATGGCCTCTCTTTGCCCTTAGCTCTGGGTTTTAGTGCCCATATCTGGGTCCACAAATATTCTAGATGTCATCCTCTAGATGCAACCTGACCTACTCTCCCCTCTAGTTCTTCCTGTTCCTGCCCTCCCCACTGAGCTCCAACCCCTGGCTCCCAAGCCTACTGTTCACTTAGTGACCTGATGTCCTATCCTGGTCAAGGTTTTGGGGGAAAAAAAAAAAGATTGAGCAGTAATCTTGAGAATTTTGAGCAGTGGCAGAGATCTGCTGCAAACTGGCCTGGAGGCTATTTCTGATGGACATGTGGTTGTCACACCTGGCTGGATGTTACCTCTGACTCTCTGTCTTTCAGTCTGGAAATTCTACAGCATGGTCTTCACCTCGAACACAGGAGTCTTCACAGGTGACTGGCTCCAAGTGTTAACCCAACCCAGTTTCATGAACATAAGACCCCTGAATTGCTTTATGTGGTAAGTTGCCTATAAATGTTTACTTAACACCTCAATATTATTTTCCTTCTCTTTCTGTTTCTCTGTCTCTCTCAACTCCCCACAATTCTTCTCAACCTGTTCTCTTTCTTCCCTTTCTCTTTCAAATCTTGAGCCATTTAGATGGAAGTAAGGAACAACATGGAAAGCACACTTCTATCCACTAAAATTGTAATCTTTTCCAGCTCATGTTGATTGTGCCAAAAACAGAGTATCCAGCCACACCTGGAGATGTCCCTGGTAGGAATGCATTCTCATCAACTGATTCAAACTAAGGATGAAATAAAATGGCTGCTTGAATTGGAAATTTTTATTGACCTTGATACTAAGGAAAAAATAAAACAAATGAGGATCAGGAGAGGATCATTTACATACTACAGAAAAAAAAAAGAACCTCCTGGAACACTAACCTGGGAGGACCTTGAAGCTAAGGATCATGGACCTGGTCTCAGGACAATCAGCTCTCTCATAAATGGGACGGAGAGCTAGATTTTCAGTTGGTTTATTTCTACCAATCTAACCACATTATTCTCTAACTATTCTAAAATTTTGAAAAATTTTAGGAGAAAATGATTCTCCAAAATGCAAATTTTCTTAGTGTCAAATAACTTTGGAATTAAGCAGGCCACTGGGGTTTCTAGGATGTTGAATAAGGAAGTCAGGACAAAACTCAATGCCCCTGGGCTTTATGATAATCTTTGGTTACAATATGCTTCCTCTTATTTTCTGAATTTTCATTTCACCCTGTGAGGTTGGGATGTTTTAGAACTTCCCAAAATGGGAAGAGAAGGCCGCCCGGGATTTAGGCATTAGTGAGTTTATGGAGAAGACAGTCTTTTTTCACACAGCGTCGTTGCTGGGGGTGAGGGTGATTCTTGGTGTTCCTAAAATTCTGCCACTGAGGGGGTAGCTGCCTATATTCCATAGACTTGAGAGGGGCCCTATCTGCAGCTATAGAGGTGATCTTGGCGCATGGATGCTCACATTCGGCTTTTTGACCTCCTCTACATTTCCTTTCCAGAGAGAGTGACAGGCCCTTTTTCCCCTCCCAGCATTGTATACTTCCTGGCTGATGAGGGATGGAGCCTGCAGGTGGCTTGGAGGAGCCCCAGGGGTCTCAGGCTCAGCTCTCCAGGCTGCAAAGGGAGGATTCAGCTCTACCCAAGTGGCCAACTGAACTCAGCTCCACTCCAGGGCTCTGGGCAGAGGATCCAGTTCTCCTCTGCTTCTGGGCTTTAGGCGGTGTCTTGAGAACTGCATGCCTGAGAAAGAGGAAACAGGTGGACACCACGTGTGCTGGAGGAAGCCCAGGGTCACCAACCCACCCTGGGGCCAGGAGGTGATTGCTCCCTCTGGAGAACAGCGTGTTAATCATCAGATCGCCGAGATGTCAGGCCGCAGAGAGTGGAAAGTCAGAGTCAGGGCTCGTTAGGTTTGCAGTGAGGAACCACTCAGGCACCAGCGAGAGTCCCTTACAGTCCTTCTCCTCAGCAATGTTAGATGTGGGAAAGAACTGAACATGTAATTTATGCCAGGAGAATTATATTGTACTCTCACTTCCAAGGTGCTTTCCTAGAGTCCTGGGACTCGTAGCTGGAAGAGATCATCTGGTCCTTGCCTGGTGACTAATTGGCTTTCCATCTTGTTTATTCAACCCTATTAGATTTTATGGAGAAGGGAGGAGACCTGCCCAGGGTTGTGGAGCATGTTGGGGCCAGAGGGGACCCTGTCCCAGGCAGCAGATGCCCATCTCCACAGGGCACCCTGGAATTCCCAGCTCCTAGAAACCTCTGTGATGAAGATGATGATCAAAATGAACTCAGGGCAGGGCAAATAAATGGAAATAAGGATTTCATCCATTACATGTTGTTTTCCTATTGATTTGTTAATTTCAGAGATAATTTATCTTATATACATATTATCTTTAGAATTAATGAGCATCTAGATTTCTAAGCCTTCCCCTTTTGCTGCTCTGCCAAGTTTTATTTTATTGTTTTCCATTTAATACTCTGCAAATGTTACGTGTTCTGCAGGGCCCACATCTTTGTTGGGGATGCAGTTTGGGTTTAATGAACGTAGACATGGGTGAAGTTGAATGGGGTCCTGAGGCTCAGAGCTTGACTTCACTGTGGATCACATCTGCAGTTGCAGGTGGACTACTCACTTTCTCAAAATTTGTTTTCTTATCTGTGAAACGGGCATTTCCATGGGTAACTCTGAGGATTGAGATAATACCTATTTAGCATGGCCCCTAGCACATCATGGGCCCTCAATAAAGATTATTGCTATTTAAATCTCAAACTGACTACTTAACATAAATTTCTTCCACTTATAGGATGTCCTGTTATCAGCATAGAACTTTTTTAAAAAAATAACCAAATAGTTGTTACTTTGTAAAATTGAATGCACTTGCTTGTTGTCACATATGGAAACACACATCTGCATTTTAAATTAAATCACCTGGTGTTTATAGCATCCCTAGGGTGTACGAAGGACTTTTACATCAGTTTTGGTTAATTTTATGTGATCATTAATTTTCACAGCACTCTTATGAGACAAGGATTAGACATATTGTTCATGAATTAATGAAAGTACAGAGAGGTTTAGGCACTTGTCCAACATCACAGAGAAAAAGCAGTCACAGCCAGGAATAGTATGAACATCTCCAGGCTGCAGACTCGCTGACGGCTTGCTCTCAGCTGACCGTGAGCTTGGTGTGTGTGTTTTCTCCCCCTTGCTAGAAGAAGGGGCTGATGACTCAGAGACTTTCCTAGAGAAGGTGAGACTAGAACTGGGTCCTGAAGTTTGGGGACATCCCAGCCAGTGGAGTGAAGTGGGGAGGGGGCCAGAAGCAGGGACAAGCATGAGGCACACAGTGTGGAGTCAGAGAACAAGTGAGGTTTGGGGGTCAGAGGGAATTGGGTCCAAAGTGTGGGTGGACTTTGGTCTTGCAAAGTCTAAGCTTGAGCAGGTCTCTTATGTGGACCTCAGTTTTCTTGCCTGTGAAGTGGGGACAGTGCAACATCTCCGTGTTCTTGGGACCACCAGGCAGCACGTGTGGATGCTGCTAGCAAAGATGCCCCTGGCACGTTCTCAGTCAATGTTGAACTTAGGCCACTTCCTGCTTTCCCAGTGCTGGGTTACCTAGGTAGGAGGGAGAGAGGCAGAGAGGGGAAAAGCTCCTGGGGCTGCTCTAACCTCTCGCCTGGCCAGTTGCTCAATGCAGAGCAGGAAGAACGCTTCCTCCACAGATGCACTCACCCCCTCAGGGCAGGCGCTTGGTGTCTTGACTACCGGAGCCTCTGCACACCGGGCTAATGACCAGTTATCCTGCACTTGTTAAAACCCAGCCTGGGGATGAAAAGTGATGTCAGTCCCTCCTCCTCTCCAAGGCCGAGGCCCTCATCGTCCCTCATCCTGTGGTGACGAATCCAGCCCGCGGTGGCTTTTGCTCATTTCACATGAGGCCTTGTAGAAACCTCTGCATTGCGCTAGCTCAGGGGTCCTGCAGTGGGATCAGCGAGGACTTGACAGTCATTTGCTCCCATTAATCAGATGCATTGTGTGAATGTGTTTCAGCTCAAGAACCAAGGGCCTTGCCTCACCCCAAGCTGCTTCCTCAGAGGACTTTGGAACCCCCATCCCGTCCACCTTGGTTTTCTCCTATATTTGTCAGTCAGCTGCTCTGCCTCTGGATTTTTGTCTGTGGGCTTGAACCTCTAGCAACAGGATGGAGGCATTGTTCCTCATCTTTAATTCCCAACTTCAGTCCTCACATTTGGTCTAGAAGTCTCATTGGGCTCCATCTTTTCTCTTTAGGAACTGAAAGTGGTCTTGACTCAAGTAACAACATTTGGGTATTTGCCACTGGAAGTTCAGGATTCTTTTGTTCAATTTTGAGCTGAGTACCTGGATCTAGACCTTTGAGAGGTCCCACTCTACCTGACCTACCCAGCTGGCCAGAAATCCCTTGTTGGACTTGCTTCTAGACTCCAACTCATGAACTCCACCAGGGATTCTAGTTCAGAAGATCAGTTAGGGAAGTGGCTGGAGTGAAGGATGTCTAAGGGGTTGAAACCTGCCTGGAGCCACAGGTGCTTCTGACACAGGTGGCTCATGAATCACACACTCTGAGCAACACTGCCCACACTGAAGTCTCGGGAACTCTGACTTTCATGGAGAGATGAATTTTCATGTTGGCCAATGGAGAGCTAAAACCTCAAGGTTTAAGACCAGGTAAGAATGACCTGTTTCAAATCAGAGCTTCTTTGGAGACAGAAAACAATGCAATATTTTAAGGAGTCTAAATGTTCTCACCCTAAGTTTTTTTTATCCTGGGTATTTTGCTTGGTTAGTTGACTACAGAGGAAACTTGGAGGTGAACTTCAGGCCATGCCTGTTCACATTACTTTAAAATTTGAATTTGTTCAAGTCTCTTTTTATGGACTTGTGCCTGGGCTCCCAAAATATAAAGTGTCTTCTCATCAGGTACTATTGTCACTGGCCCCTGCAAACCCTGCCCTTAATCTCCCCATACTCCAGCCGGCTCCCACTAAATGATAATAATGTCCTGCTGATAAGGACTTCATGGGCGATCTTTCTCTGAGCTATATTTTTAGAGGGAGAGATGAAAGAGACTGAAAAATTAAAATCAAGATAAGCTGTCTCTCCCTGGAATGTTCTTAAGAGGATGTGGTCATTTAAAAGCATTCTCCCTCTTCTCTTCGGTGTTTGACATCTGAAGTCATAGCAGATGCTATCACACCTTGCTTTATTAGCATGGTTACAGTCACCTGTTTCAAAAAGCCCAGGAGCATTAACCTGAAATGAAAAGAAAGTGGCACGAAAGAGAAGATAAAGGGAAACTGGCTTTTGGCAGCAGGAGACGTGGCTCCCCGCCAGCCCCCTGCAGCTACTCTGTTAAGTGGCCCTGCGAATTCATTTTACAGGGAGATCATTTCCACTATCTGAGCGGACTGAGGCTGTCGCTGTTCAGGCAGGCTTCAGAAACTCAGTTACATTATATAACTTGAGGCTCTTCCATGAGAACTTGGGAAGGTGGTGGGGAGCTGGGGAAGGGTGGGCCGAGGAGGTGATAAGAACGGGCTGTCTTTGGCATTCAGCAGGCTTCGCGGAGGAGAGTCAGAGGGTTCAAGAAGGTTGGACTGAGGATGGTGCAAATGAGGGCCACAGCCACGGAGCCCGAGGTGACAGGCGTGTGCTGGCAGAGCGGACTCGCAGGCCCGACCAGGTGAAGCCGAGCTGGGAGCGCATCATGGCTCTGTGGCAGCTGCTAGGAGCCTCGCAACATGGCACCAGGCCTGTGCCTACCCTTTTATTTCTTGCTGTTAGAGATGAAACGTTTCTAAAAGATGGATGGGGTGGAGTGAGATAGGGGAAGTCCTTTGAGGTGGGATGGCCTTAGAGCCCAGTGTCGCAGAGTGCAGATTCCCAGTGTCCTTCCTCATTGACTTCCTGACCCACTGTCCTGGCTCGGGGATTGGAGACTCATGCTCTGTGTCCTGCTGGCTGTCACACAGGGGCTTTGGGTTCTGTGAATCTTCACTTCCAGGCCTGCTACTCCCCCCTGGAGTCTAATAAGGCAAGAGCTCTTAGTTCATCAGTGTCACGACGGAACCAGGACTGACGAGTGGGTTTCATGCGTAGTGGGCAGCTGGCTTTATTCTGGCTTCTGAGCCAAACTCCCCCGGCAGCCAGTGACCCGGCAAATGACTGCTTTGGTCATAAAGCCCAAGAGGGAAGTGGGGGAGGAGCAAGGTCAGGTGTGAATGGATTGCTGGCTTCATCATCAAATAAAAGGGGCAACACATTAGCAACCTGGCACTAAAAATATAAGAAAAGATTGTGAACTCTTATCATTCTGGAGGGGTGAAGGTGGTTACTAATCCTGGACTATGATTAGTGTGGAGCTTGGATAATTCATATTGTATGAATTGCCTTGACCTTGAATTGTGAGATTTAGTAGGGTTCTTGGAATAGACATGTAATCTCTTAAATATTAAAATTGGATGTATACATGAATAACTGGTAATCAAATATGATGGGAGTTTGCCACTTTGAAAAGGGCTTTTATATTAATACATATGGTGAGAATATGGCATTGCTATTTTTGAATCCTTCAAGGTCAAACTGTAATACTGTTATAATAAATAGTTACTGATGGATTGAAGGCCTGCTTCTTGATGTGATTCTTTAAAATTTTATTATTGTCTTACTACAAAAATATAGTGCTTTATAAAAATATTGGAAAAAACCAAAACACAATCAAAACCCCAAAGCAAACCCAAACTTAAAATGGCAATTTACTCTACAAAACAAAGATAATTATTACTAACATTTTATTATATATTTCAAGTCTTTTATATATGTATATGTGTATACATATGTATATATTTTTGCAAAAAGATATCGCACATTTTGCTATATTCTTTTTTCACTTATGTGTACATGTATATAAGTCCACTTTTATCCTTTTAATAATTAAATATTATGCAATATAACATCATAGTTTCTTTAATTAATATATTGTTGCAAGTATAAATTATTTTGATTTGTTTGGTAACAGGTTTTTGTGATAAATATCTCTGCAGTAAACCTTGCATGTATATTGTCTTCTACTACATTTCTAAAAGTGAAAATTCTCAAAGAATTTGTAAAGTTTTAAAACACTGTGTAGTCTTTAGTAGAATACCCCTTAAACATTATTTTGCATTCACATCAGCAGTGTAAGGCTTGTTAAAACACCATACAACTCTGAAAATTATTATTTAAAAGGAAACCCTTTTCAATTAGGCTGGTAAAATACTATGTGTCTTAAGAAACTTGTATTTGCAATTGCCAGTTGTATTTGTTGCTTTGGAAGTTGCTCTTATTTCCTTGACTGATTTACCTACCAGAGTGTTTATGCTTGGAGATGATAAGGACTCTTTTTGTGTTTTACTTGGGTCTTCTTGGTGTCCCAGTAGAAAATCTTCTGAAAAAAGAATGACTACCTAAAATTTAACTAGGACATATTGCCATTCAATTAAATGAAACAGATATTTACAAAATATCAAATGGATACCATGCACTGTGTTAGATGACAGATGTACAATTTTGAAAGACACTGACTTGACTCTAAAAATCATACCGTCTAGTGAGGGAAGAAAAGGTGATTTAACCTCTCACAGATACTTGGAAACTGGTAGAATGTGCACCTACCCCTGTCTTAGGTAGTCACGGGAGGCTTCTTGGGTGAAGAAGTGAGTTTACTGAATCCTAAAGGACAACTAGTAGTGAGCCAGACATGGAAATATGTGTGTATGTGTGCCTGTGTGTATGCAAAGAAGAAGTCTTTTTGGAAATAAAATCATTTTGAAGAGTGGAATTTTGGCTATATTAAGATTTTGGTGGCTGTCATAACTGAAGTGGTTATCCTCCAGTTCCGTACGTGGGTCTGAAGCTTTATAGAATTTTCAGGGGAAATACAGGAGTTATTAACACATACACAGCCATTGCTGTATTGGAATAGACAATCACAGCAAAGAAAAGTGCATAAAGAAAAAGAAAAGGGCTAGGGCAGAAAGCTGAGGAACTCTGATGGTTAAGAAATGGGAAGAGAGGTAAAGATGACAGGAAACATTTAGAGGAGGAAAACGTGTTGACGTGGAAGCCTTTTAGGGGTCGGCTTGCTTATCAGTGCCAAAGGGCACAGATTCATCAACCAGATGGGAGACAAAGTCACTTTTGGAAGTGAAGGTTTGTTTTTGGTTGCTTTTTGTTTGTTTGGTTTTTAAAATTTTTTTTAATTAGTTGTTGATGGACCTTTATTTTCTAATTTATATGTGGTGCTGAGAATTGAACCCAGTGCTTCACACATGCCAGGCAAGTGCTCTACCACTGAGCCACCACCGCAGCCCTTGGTTGTTGTTTTTGTCTTTAACCTGGTGATAGGCATTTCAGTGTAGGTGGGTGTCAGATTCCAAAGGGTGAGAGATCAAATGGGGGCTGACAAAATGAAGAAAAAGCGCATGTAGACGTTGATGCATTCACTTTGTTGTGCTGGAGAGCAAACCCGGGGCCTCATGCTGCCTAGGCATCTCTTTAAGGAGGACTGTTGTGAAGAGATCAGACAGATAGGGAGGTAGCTGGAGGCTGAGGAGCACCTGAAGGTTTGAAGTCCCGCCCCAGGGTGGACACGATTGGGATCAGGTGCACTCGTTAGTTCAAGACAGCAAGAGAGATTCTGCACCTGTTGCCCTGGAGAGCAATGATGATGGGTGGATAGGTATGGCGATAAGGAATTGGGACATCTTTCTTGTGATAGTTTCTGGTTTGTCTTCTTGGTAGGAGACAAGATTTTCTGCTGGGCATTAGAAGGGAGGTGGCTGGGTGGGAGGTTTGAATTGATTGAAGGTTTTAGTAGTTGCTATGGAGAATAGAAAAGGGAGTTGGACAGGGATGGAATAGAAGATTCCCAGGCAGCGTGAAGTGTTCTTCTGTGCTTGAAGCTGACAAATTTTAAGTGACACCAAATATGTTCATGGCTTTCTGATTCCTCTAGCTGAGAAGGCAGACTCCAGGGACAAGGTTTTTCCAGTTGGGTGTAACGGAAGATTGATGAGTCAGGCTATCTGAGGGCAGTGCAATAGAGGGCAGCCATGGGTTCAAGGCTGGGCAGGAGGATATGGTGACAGAAGGGAGTGGAATGATCAGGAGGATGCAGAACGGCCAGTGGACTGGAGGTCAGAGGACTGGAGGTCAGCATGAACTTAACTGGTGCAGTGCAGATGAATGAGGAGGAGAGCTGTAAAGACAGGAAGTTGCAGTCAGAAGGGAAGATTTCATACTTAAGATACCAGAATTGTGTCAATTTCAGAAAAGGGCACTCGTCAACCTATTTAACTGGTATGACATGATCAGTGACCAATCAGAGTAAATGGCCAGTACAACCATATGGTATGACCCTCCTGATTCCAGGGTGTGGTTCAGGGGTACATATTGTCATCACTGGAGTTGAGAAAGGATGAAGAATTTGAGCCCTGGATGAGTCACTCCTAGGAATACTGAATTTTCCCAGTCTTATGTGGGAAATGAAAGGGAAAATCACAAATCTGATATTGGCATCATTGATAAATGAGAGGTAACTCCGGTCATCATCTCAAGGCTGGCATGAGGACAGTGATAAAGAGGGGAAGGGGTGTAGTAAGACTGGCTAGGCCTCAGTTGCTGAGATTTTTGGACAGCAGAGGGATCACAGTATGGAATAGCACCAGGAAAGACAGGTACTCAGAACCCACCGGCCAGCCTCGGCATTGGAAGAACCAATGACCATTTGGGAGAATTGCAAAGAACATTGGTCTTTGGGGAGCCAGGTTTCAGCTTGGACAAGAAACAGGGAAATCTTAAGAGACGTAGAAGATTGTGTTAGTCAGTTTTTGTCACTGTGACCAAAATATCTGACAAGAACAACTTAGAGGAGGAAAAGTTTATATTAGGGTCACAGTTTCAGAGGTCTCAGTCCATGGATGGCCAACTCATTGCTCTGGGCCTGAGAGGAGCATCATGGCAGAAGGGTGCAGTGGAGGAAAACCACTCAGCTTACAGCAGGCAGGAAGAGAGGGAACGAAGAGCCAGGGACTAAATAGATAATCCCCAAGGTATGTCCCCAGTGATCCACTTCCTTCAGCCCCACCCCACCTGTCTACAGTTTATCACCCCAAAATTCATTCAATTATTAATTCGTCAAGTGGATTAACACACTGATTACAGCTCTCGCAATCTAATCACTTCCCCTCCTGCCTTAACACAGGAGATTTTGGGGACACCTCATTTCCGAACACTAACAAAGATACACAGTTGACCTTTCATGTCCTTGGCTTACTTATCTGCAGAGTCAACCAGCTGGAAGTTGAAAATATTAATAAAAGAAAAGTTGCATTTGTACTGAAAAGGTACAGACTTTTTCTTGTCATTATTCCCTAAATAATGCAGCATGCCCATGGTTTACAGAGCATTTGCATGGTACTGGGTGTTATAAGTATTCTAGAGATGATTTACAGAATAAGGGAGGATGTACGTATGTTTTATACATATAATACCTTATTACGTGTAAGAGGGTTGAGCATCCACAGATTTTGCTCTCTGAAGAGGGGGAGGGTCCTGGAAGCAATCTCTGTAGAATGCCAGATCACAAGTAGCACGGGCATTAGAGGGAGATCAAGGAGGGGGAACGTGAAGCAATATGGGAAGGTGCACATGGCAGAGGGCAGGATGACTGGAGAGGCTTATATTGTGAGTGGTGACTTTGTACCACTAGGTACAGAGCATGGTGGGATTAACCAGATGCAAGTTTCCAAAGTATTAGTCCCAGCAGGTTCCTAATGGATGGGGAATGGGGAGAAGAGGAGACCAGGCCAGTGTGGAGGAGTGAGCTATGGCCTGCAGGGATTGTGCTTCCAAGAAATCCCAGGACAAATGAGCAGGCTGTCATTGGAATTGGTTCCAGGACTTTGACCATATGTTGGAAACAACTTCAGTCTCCTGTGGGACACACACCGTATCTGGTTTTCCTGGAGTGCACCTGCAGTGTGACTTAGTTGTGCTAGTGTTGAGAACAGCATTCTATCCTCCACTGGAAGCCACAAATCCCTTAGTACAGAGGGGGAGAAGGGATGCATTTAATTGGCAGGTTAGGATCTGAATTAGTGAGCCCTCAGCGTAGCATGCTCACGCCAGCCATCAGCCAGTATCAAGTAGCTCAGTGTCAATGCTCAGTTGATTCATACTCAGTAATTGGTCTTCAGTTATTTGCAAAATAAAGTGATATGCATTGCTCTTCAGATTTCGTAGCACTGGGGGTGAGCCTAGGTAATATCTCTCCCTGGCCTTCAAGTTCTTCCTTGGGGGAAAACAATCAAGGGTCCCTGAGGAATGCAGTTCATAGTGGAACTGGAGCACAGAGAAGAATAACTAGTGAACTGAGGGGTGTTATACCTACATGACAAAATAATTAAGTGTAGAAGGAAATGTGATGTAGCCTGATGCACAGAGAGTCACATTCTCTCTGTGTTCCCGCTCTCTAGTATGATGCCTTGCGTAGATTTAGCAAATATCCCAGACGTGTTGGTTGATGAGTCTTTTGTTGCTTTGCTTAGATTAGCAGAAGAAAGTAACAACAACTGCATACCTTTAACAGGCCTCATGCCAGCAGGAATGTAGCTGTAGAGTGTTGTTACAAGCTGGCGGACTGAAGGACACCTGAAACTAGTTTTAGGGAACTAGTATTCAGAATTAATTTCTTTACCCACCATGGCAACACGCCCTCCATTTCCTGGCAGACTCTGCTGTTGCTGCGAGGATCTCAGATCCTAGGAAGGCAAGGTCGTGGATTAATTGGTGGTGGTAGGAAGAGTTAATCCATGCTCTTCCTTCTTTTCTTTCTTCCTCCCTCCCCCTCTCCCTCCCTCCTCTTCTTCCCCTCCCTCCCTCCCTTCCTTCCTTCTTTCCTTCCTTCCTTCCTTCTTTCCTCCCGTCCTTCCTTCCTTC
>JAJEJO010001913.1:293644-312576 GCA_020662805.1 Glaucomys volans | reverse complement strand
TTCTTTCCTTCCTTCCTTCCTTCTTTCCTCCCGTCCTTCCTTCCTTCCTTCTTTCCTTCCTTCCTTCCTTCTTTCCCTCCTTCTTCCCTCCCTTCCTTCCTTCCTTCCTTCCTCTGCTCACAAATGCTTAGTGCATGCTGGTTAACCATCAGATAGCTGACTAGGGCTTTCCTTGCCGAGAGAGGCTGTGGTGCAATTTGCTGCATGCTGAGCTAGACTGGGGAAGGCTTCCAGAGGGTGACATGGGCTTTGGTGAACAAAAATGAGTTTGGGGAGAAGACTATTCATTAGAAGGAATGAAATGTGTGAAGGTAGTATGTGAAAGTAATGAGGCAGAAAAGGTCATGGTGTCTTTGGAGGAATAATGAGACTTTAGCTCCGACAGAATCCAGAGTGCATGCTGGAATAAAGAGCCCATATTTTGAGTGGCTTACACTTGAAGTCAGGAGGCTTGATTTTTGTCTTTGAAGCAATGGGGAGCTACTAAGACTAGGAAGGGAAACAATCCTACTTGCACTTTAGCCACATCCTGTAGTGGTTGTGTGGCGGGCTCTAGAATTGAGGAACCAATTCAGAGACATCCACAGTTGGGACCTTGCTACTCAAAGTGTCCTGCTTGAAGCACCAGTGTCAGCACCACCTAGGAGCACATTAGACATGCAAGCTCTTGAGCCTTACTCGGGCCCTAAGAGTCATTCTAACACCATCCCCGGGTGACATGAACAGCCATTCTGAGAAGCCATGATTTAAGAAAGTTTCTTTAATCATCTACATCTGATGCTAGCCATAAAGATTGTTCTTCATGATGTTCATCCGGACCCCCTAAGAGGAACCATCTACCTTTTTCTTCTCTCACATCACAGACTTATAGGCTATTCCATAATCTCTGTAACCTCTTTTCAGAAAAGTAGACAGAAAATTCTTCTAAAAAATTAATATATTTCAATGCTATGAGAAATTCTACCAATTTGGGCCAAAGCTTTTCAAAATGCCTTGGTCATGGGTTGTTGGTATATGAATGTGTTCCGGGAGGCACGTGCCAAAGGACTGGCATCTGTGTCCTTTTATTCCTTAAGCTTGGTGATGGGTGTTCATCATGGTATCATTTGCTACTTTTTGTAGGGTGCAATATTTTATAATTCAAATTCATAAAATCTTGATTCAATAGTAACGTGTAGTGACCTGCAAAAAGAAAAAGAGCAAGAAAAAAAATCCAGGCAAAATGGTGCCTCAAAACTCACATCGAGGGTGGGAGTGGAATCTACATGGGGGTGATGTCACTCATGTCCCTGCTAATGGTCATGTTTGTTCAGAGCTCAATCAGTACTGTTCTGGGGACACCTGCTATGTGCTAGGCACTATTCAAGTGCTTTATATGTAACACATTTAATTCTTAGGAACTTTTGGAGGTAAGGCCTATTATTTGTCCCTATCTCATAGAGATATTTTCACAAATGCAAAATCTAAGGTGTGAAGAGGCCATGGCTCTTGGCCCAAAACAGAGTTGCAGAACTAGCATTGAACTCAGGTGACAGAAGTTCCAGGTTTAAGTTTTCTAACACTCCACTGTGGCCTCATGTATAGCCTCTGTGTAAAGAACTATTGATAGAAGGCTGAGGATGAAGGACAGTAAAGAAATCAATGTCCTTTTTTCTCTTGGCCAGGCCAGAGTCAAGCACATATAACACATTTTTGGCCTTGAAGTGGCAATCTTTGTTCTACTAGTTAGCTGCCCTGTGTGAAGCTAAACTTGGGAAAATGCTGTTTAGAACTTGAAATGAATGGTGCTGAGAGAAATAAATATCCCCATTTGAATTTAAACCATAGGAAGAATCCACTAATTAGAAAAAAATGATGTAGGTCTCTCTTGAAAATATATTGCATCCCAGAAACCCCCCCTTTTGTGTGACTGAACTCGTAACCATCCTTGGAGGTCCAGCTGTCGCTCTGGTGTGAATCCTTCTCCCACTTTCTGAGGTGGCGAGGGTTTATTTCCCTTCTACCTGCAATGGTAAGGCTGGCACTGATGCCCATAGAGTTAATTATGCATTGGGAATGTAGTAAGCAGATCACTTATGTTACCTCCTTGTGACAGCTCTACGGGGTCTCTAGCACTGTCCCCATTTTACAGAGGAAGAAAGTGATATAGTTTGAGATTAATGAGTCCATTTGACCTCAAGCAGTTCATAAGTGGCAGAGACAGAATTTCAACCCCAGACGTCCGACTGCGTGGTCACTGTGTTAGGGAAACCATAGGGCTGTCTGCTTTCCCTGTCACACGGATTCAATAGTCTTTCTCCCTCTTCCTATGCTTTCTAGATAATTTAAAGTATCCCGGGTGCCATTTTTGTGCTGGAGATACACTGGTAAGTGGAGCACCCTGGCCCTCGGGTGCTTCCAGTCTAGGCAGAGGCCAAACGGAAGGATCTTCCAGAGAGCAAGACCTGCATAAATACGACCTGGGAGGGAGAAAGCACCATTCTTTCCAATACTGCCTGTGGGGCTGGGCTGTGGAGGTCCTTGAACAGAGAAGGTGGAGAAGCTGTGAGACTGGATTGCTGAGGAGCTTGCAGACCATGAAGCTTTTTCCAACCATGTAAAGGGGTGTGGGTTCCATTTTGATCAAGAGGGTAAGTGGGAGCCAGTGAATGGTTTGAACGGAATTTGGTAAAGGGTTGATTTAAACTGTATTCATGAACACATTGACACTTAGTGACTAAAGAAAGTGAATCAGCCAGTGACTTCATGCTAGAAACTCTCATTCAAGAAGTTTTGAAAAAATAACAATGAAAGACGTAGGGGGGAAACCAATAAAATGTAACATTTTATTATTTTTATCTTAGAAGGAATTCACCAAAGGCTTCATATTATGCTATGGCATCTTTAATTATAAAAATAAGCAAATAAAATAACTTGCATCTGTCATTACCATGATATGTTTCATAACCTTTATATGCACATGGAGCTTAAAAATGTAATTTAACAATAAATAATGACATATACCAGATATGCTCACTGTTTATTCCAGTACTCAGCCAAAAACCTAAATATCATTTAAATTATAAATACATAATGCAAATATAATGGCACAAAAATGTCTAAAGTGCAACCAAATCACAATAGAGGGATCATGCAAAGTGGTCTAGGTCAGCCCCCAGTCACTCTGTGTAGCGAACACAAGACGAAGCTTTGGAAGTTTAGAGGCAGAGGGGGCAGGGTGGGGAGAGAGGAGCAAAAAACTTGCAACGTTGTGAGAACTGCTTCTTTCTGTATGTATAGATATATGTATTGTGGATACATATATAAATATCACTGTGGGGAGAAAAAGGGGTACCAATGGTTTGAAGAGATCACAGAAAAAAATGAACATAAAGGAAAGAGGAAAAATTAAAAAAATAATAAAAATTAAAAAAAAGGAAAAGAAAGAGAGAATCTACCGGACTGAAATCAAAGAGGATTTTGCTAGGAATCCTCATGAACTACTTGTCACTTTGGGGTCCTGGCTTTGTGGGTTTGCAAAATGGACACAACACACACACTTTGTTAGCTTTTCTGGTTGGGAGAAGTCAGCCTTGCCTGGGGTGGGCGGTGGGGGTGGGAGGGGGAGAGTCTAACTTAGAATATGCTCTACCTGATTTCCAAGAGGCTAAGGCAGTGTCCATTTGTTTGGGGACCTGGGGATGGGACAGTTCTGAGTATAAAAATGCCCTTAACAATCTGACGTCAGCACGCTTGGAGGCTGTGTGGGGACATTGGCGGCAGCGCTGGTGCCGCCGCCGCTGCTGCTGCTCCTGGGTCTGCTACCTTGATCTTGGTCCTTGAGCAGCACGTTACTGGTTTTAAAGGCTTTATGGTAAAGTTGTATTGCTTTTCATTTTTCTGGAGAGGTGCCCTCCCTCCTCCCACCAGGGTCCCTATCACTCGATTTGGTCAAATCTTGAGTTTGGCCTAGTGAGAGTCAAGCACCAAGAGTTTCTGTGCAAGCGAGATTGGAGCGGCCCCTGCAGAACTGCCCCTCCTCCCTCTTCCTCTCTCAACATTGACCTTTGGTGGGCAGTGACGCTCATAAGGGACTGTTGGGTTCAAGGACAGTGACCCTGAGAAACTACTGTTGTTCATAGATAGGCGAATCATTTGGCTTTGGTGGTCGCCATCTTGTAAACATCACGGCAGAAACAATCAAACCACCAGCTCTTTTTCCCTCTTTCTATCTTTTTTTTTTTCTTTTTTTTCTTTTTTTTTTTTTTTAACGATCCTACAGAGATGGTTCGGCTGCCAGGACTACTTTGGCAGGCAGCGTGCTACAGGACAAAAATGTAAGAGGAGTCTATTAAGGCTGGACAGCCCAGGGTTATTTATACTCCCTCAGCCCCAAGTCCCCCGGACTAAAGACCCAAAGGCTGGTTGACTCATCCCTGATTGCTTCAGCGGGAGATCTCCCACCCCATCATCTCTGCCAGAGCACTAGGCACTGATGAAAGGCGGGGAGTCAAGAACTGCCACTTCCCAAGGTACAGTCGGCCTTATCACACCAAGTGGTCCAAGCCCGAAGGGATGCTCTTTTTGGTTCCTGTAATTACCAGTTGGATGTGACAGAGCTGTTTCAGGTTAGATCTAAGTCAAGTGTAGCCTCTGGGTTGAGGTGGGCTGGGAGATTAACATCTTACCTGGGGTCCTTCAGATAAACCTGTTGGCTTTTCCTATCTCATATAGGCCCATCTTAAGTTTCGATGTTGAGTTAAAACTACTTCTACCCCCTTAGTTATAAAAAAGGCCACAAGGAGCATTTATGTGGATATCTGGAAGTGAGATAGTTATTCCATTCCCAGGAAAAGAAAAATAAAGCTAAGTTACAAAACTAAATCTATATGCAATAAAGTTATTATATACTGCTTAGTTTAAGCAGAGTCCTCTGGAATTTATGTACAGTACATTAGTTTTCAGCTATTTATATTCCACAGTTAGACCTTAAGATTCTCTGGTTTTAAGACAATTGTTAAAGATACTTTTAAAGCTCTGAGCAGTTACAGTACATAAAGATGTTAGCTTTTTGTTTTTCATTAGATGCAAGAAGATGCAGGCTCAAAACCTGGTTGGAGAGCCAGGCTCGAGCAATTTGGTAAATGTATCGGAAAGGAAATTAGACATTGGAGGATCGAGACCATAAGACACTAGCTCATTAGAGATCAAGAATTCAAACGTGACATTCATATTCGTCCATGGCCAGCACAGATTCATAACACGAATTCCATTTAACATCTTTATGAGCATTTAAGACATGCATTTAAATAAAGTTGTTTCGTATCAGCTAACTCTACTGGGGCAACCATTCTAAAGGGCTCCACATCTTCAAATTACAATGACGGGGCAGTTACATGGATGTTTTGTGTTTGAGGGCAGTTGGAGGGGAGGCTGGGAAGGGGCGTGGTTGGAGAAGGTGATGGAAGAGGGTGTGTTCTGCGGAGGGGTGGGAGGGTGGCGTGGATTCAGTGTGTGGGGATGCTGTCATGATAGAATGTTGGGATACTGATTACAGAAGCCTAGTTTCATGCAATTTTCTTTAAGGGGGGATAGAAAATAGGAACTACTTAAAAAAAAAATCAAACCAGGCACAGTACACTCAAAGTTGGTGTGTCAACACCCCTAAAATGATACTAGTTTGGTGAGGTTGTGAATACTTCTCCCTGGCTACGCACTCTCATGGGAGGTACGTTTGATGTGGGAGGGAGAGTCCCCCTCACCTCGGAGGTTCCTGAGGAGGACCTTCAGCTTCTGTGGCTCACTGGTGCGCCTCCTGTTGAAGTCGGCTCTCGGGTGTGTCTGGGCACAGTGGTCCGTCTGCAGGATGTGGAAGAGGCTGGCCATGTTGGGCCCAATTTTCTCCATCAGGCTGTCTCTGATTGAGCTCACCGTGTCTTCGTCACATTCCAGTAGGCTTCGGACAAGTCTATTGTAGTATCTGCATTGAGAAAGAGAGTGTGTGGGACAGTCACTCGCGAGAGCCAGGTGAGAACCAGGTTTTCATCTGGGCTCCAGCTAACACCAGTCCTGATTAGTTAAACCATGCAAACATAAATAGTTCATCACCCAACTTGGTTTTTGCTTCCAAATTTATGCAGTGTCTAGTTTAAGCGTATGAGCTCCCTGGTTTGCTATGCCGTGTGAGAGGAATTGGTCTTCATGTTTAGAATTCAGGAGATTTAGATCAGACTTTGAATAGCAGGCCGACTGCACTGTCTGAAATTTTTAGAAACAGAATTTTAATGCTAAATGGGACCACAGAGACCATTTAGTGGTCAGTTCAACTCTTCCATTTTGGAGAGAAGAAACTAAGGTGAGAGAGCCCAAGAGACTCGCCCAAGACCACACGGCAAGTTAATGGCCCCACTGGGACTTTGTCAAGTATGATGAATATAACAAAGTGAGCCAAACACTCAATGCTTATATTAATAATTATGGCAAATGGGTTTGTAGTTATTTTGATGCAGTTTTCCTTTTTCTTGGTGGTGCACGTGCTCAGGTGTATGTGTGTTTGAGACCGTCTTCTGACTAAATTTCCCTAGGCCCCTGTCATCCTGTGGCTCACATATTTTTTTTAGGAAATCTCAGCCATTCTTGATAAAGGCTTCTATTGACTGATCCCATTTTCAGGCTTCCTCCAAAGGTATCTTGAAAAATCCTAAGCAATGAGGATTTTTCAGAGGAAAAATGAATGGTGCTTAAAGTTCTTGCCTCTGTAATTCCACGAAACCTCTTATTGGTCTGGCTCTTACTGACCTCTTCCTTTTTTGGATGTCCTATAGATATTTGGCTTTTGTCACAAACCCAGCCTTACATGGTTTCATGATCAGTTTTTTCCCCAAATTAGGCTGAAAACTTATAGGAAGTGGGATTTGTGCCCTGCTCACTGTAGATTTTTAAATGTTATTTTGTGGTCATTGAGGAAATGGGACTTTAAAACATAATTCTTTCCAATTAATCATGATTTCCTGAAGAAAAAAAATGATCTGTTGGTGTGGTAGATTTTATAAGAAATCTCATGTTTAGTATAAATTACCTTCATTTTGTTGCCAAATCCCCCAAAATGCAGCTAGATGTTACGGCTCAGAAAGGATTAAACCATCTAGTGTTTGGAGCATAGAGATTACATGTTCTATTCTTTGGGAAGACAGTGCAGGTATATTTCAATTTAGTTTGGGATGTACCTGCTCCCTTTTGAGGTGACAGTTGTTCAAACCCATTAGTTCCATGTTCCCTAACTGGAGACACTGCTGATGGCTGTGACCGATCTGCGGTACTATGTGGAGAGACCCTTCCTCCAAGGAGCCTGAGATCTCTGGGGCCCCAGGATCTTCCATGAAAAGAAACCTGTTTATTTTTAACTTGCCTCCCAGAACACAGGATTGCACATCTTTCCAGAAGGACTTAACCACCAGAGAGGTCCTTTGAAGGATGGACAGTAAATAGAGTGGAATGTGCCTAATGAAGCCAAGTGGTCATCCTTCCGTGGGTGAGGGAATGAAGTCGGGGGTGGAGAGTGCAGGTCGGGGTCGCAGACACAGTCCTGGTTGGACCCTCCCTCCTGGGACAATTACATCCAGCTGTGAGCAAAGCTGGGATTCTCTGGCACAGGGGAACATTTTCCAGCACTTTGGAATTATAAAGCGCATGAGTCAAGTAGTCCTTGCTTGGATGGAGAAATGGGGAGAAAACTGGTTTTGGAAAAACTGAGAACAAAGAGTTTTGTGCTGATAGCTTCAGATAGCTACACATACGTTGGCCTCTGGGCATGTCCTACTCTTGATCCTCTGCATTACTGTGTCTGTTTCAGAGGGCAGTTGGGTCTGGGAGGAGAAGGCCCCATAAGTACTTTATTACTTGGAAGTTAACACTTCCACTTCTAGTCTGCCAGATGAGCCCCCAAATGGCTGGGAACAATGATCTTCCCTTAAAAAGAACAGAACGCTCTTGTCTGGATGAAGAAGTCCAAAACCTTGAAGGAAATGAAACTTCGATGGCTACCCTTGTAGTGTTAGGCCCACAGGAAACATGTGGCCCCGCTGTCCTTCTCTGAGGGCTCCTACCTTAGTGCTGCTTTTTCTGCTAACCCAGGTATGACACCCTGTGACTGATCAGCTGCATCTCGCCTTCCTGCTTCCCTGATGGGCAGGTTGGGGGAGCAGCAGCAGCTGGTGCCTCGAGGTCAGCAGGGTTAGCCTGCACCTCTCCATTAAGGCTGGGAAATGGCATTTCCCTCTTGGACTGTGCTGGTTAATGACACACCTCCTTCCCATTGGTCACTGAGTGAGACAGATTGTTGAAGAAGTTGTGCCACCAACAAAAGTGGACTTAACAGTGGTCACATATTTATCGAGCACCCCCCCTTGCAACAAGACTTATTGTTTCCATAGCTATTGGAGGACTTGTCTTTTCTTGTAGGGGAGAATGTATGCAAATTTAATTGCTGACCATTCTGGTGCATATATATTCAATTATGCCTGGTATTCTATTTTTGGATTGTGGCTATTTCTTGCAAGATTTTCTGGCTGCCACTTTTGAAGTAGGAATCAAAATAGCTTGGCTCAAGGCCATGTGAATTCTGGGCCCAACTCTTACTCACAAGCTGTGTGACCTTCAGCAGGTCACTCCTGTCTCTGAGCCTCCGATCTTTAATCAGAAATAATAAGGCAGTTAGTCTAGATTAATGGTCATCTTTAGATATGACGTTTTATATTTCTAGGGATTCCAAACATATTTTTCTTCTCAATTGAGCAAAAATAGTGCAGCTTCGGGTTAAGCCCCTCTTTGGCAGAAGGAGCTAGGACTACTTGAGAAGATTCCTTTCTTTCTCTCCATGTCCTTTGTGGTGGGCTGAGGAGCTGTGCTGCCAAGACCCAGTGAGCCAAGTGTTCTGATCCCTCAGCCTGAAAGGTCCTTTTTAAGCATGTTTCTTTCTTCCCACTTTGAAAATTCCATCCCTGACTTTTTTTTTCTTGGTAAAGAATATGATCAGATATTCTCCATAGCTACTGTTTCAGCCATGCCTACCCAAATACACACACACTGCCTAGGAACGTTCTGTGTGAGGGTTTATAAATAGTCCTTTGTTTCCCTTGATCAATATTATTCTTCTGTTTCCTGTTCCCTATCCATGCCCTAGAGAGTTGGACGCTTTGTCAGTTTTCCCACTCTGGATCTGGCTTGATCTAATTGGTTCCCAAGCCTTGCAACTGCCTGATTGATCCTGCCTGCTTCCCTGGTCACTGAAGGCACAGTTTGCAGATTCAGCCCAGGGACACTTCAACTACCTTTCCTTCTCTAGGTGCATCTCAATCATGGAAAACTCCCTTGCTCTGACTCCTGGTCCAGTCACAGGCTTTTAGATTCTCCCAGCCTCAAATCTCATGCTAGATAAGTCACAGGAAGGTGGAATGAACCTGTAACTACTTCCTTTTGCAATTCTGTGCCAATTGGCACCAACTTAGCGTGTGTCTACGGTGGGACAGAGGCTGGGAAAGCAGGATGTTTCAGGAGGGTGAGGAGCTTAAATAGAGCAAGTCAGGCCCAGCCTGGAACCGGAAATCTCTACAGCCCTAAGCAGGAATAATATTCGCCCATTGCAGTGAAATACTTGGAGAAAGGTAAGGGCTAGCAGACCACCTTAAGGATGGTCTTTTCTTGGGTGGGTTGGGATCTTGAGTCCTTCCGCAGCCCCTCTCCCATCATAGGGAAGATGCTGTGTCAGTTGAATGGTGAACTCAGGACCGTCTCAAAATGGGGTCCATGCTGTGTAAACTTATGACAATGGCAGTGCTGCTCCCCTGCCCCCATCTACTCCACAAGCACATAATTTGTCCCTAGCTACTGCCAGATGAAGAAGTCCTCATAGCTTTTCCTTTTGGTGTCTCTAACAAATAGCCAGTTCTCATCCCTACCCATGCAACCAGTACCTTCCTAGGAGAATATTAAAACCAAGGTCGATATAAAGAGACCAGCCATTTGAGAGGCATGGTAGAGTTGATTTTCCTATTTTGAGACCATTGGTTAGAACCCTGGTCCTTGTTTGCTTTCAAGGACCAGACAAATGGTTTTCATAAATTGACATCTGGTTCTGAAGGGCACTAACCTGCAGCTAAGACTGAATCAGAAATTTTATAGAGTTTTTATGTTAGGTACTTTGTCTCTTCCTATAGGGGACTGCTGTTCTGGTCTTCCACTTTTCTACGTGTACACGACTTGCTCACTCATAAGCCCCAGAAGCACTTGGCTGTTGTCATTTTCTGAAGGGTGGTGGAACCTGGCTAGGAAATTAATCAGATAAGTCTGTGATAGCTCTCAGGGGACCAGAGTAACGTAAGGCTGATCTTTGTGAATCTGAGCAGATTTGGCTGAAGAGTCCATGAATCATGGAACTTTGGGACTAGGAGTCAAGTTATAGGCAGAGGGTGGTCACAGTAGGCCAACCTTGACTGGTCTACATTGCCATCTCTCCATGACACCCCCACCACATGCCTCAGTTCCTGCTGGAAGCCTTTGCAGGCCACCCACGTGAAACCAGGAGGCCAGCCTTCTCATGTGTCGGGACTTACTTCACCCCTGGCTGGTAAAGGCAGTGAGCTTGGGAATAGAAAGGCATGATGCTCAGATATTATAAGCTCCGTGACTTTGGCTCTCATGAGAGCACTAAGATGGAGATGCACTCTGGTTAGCCACTAGAACTGTATCCTGGGAAATCTTGGACTAAAGGGCTAGGCTAACGAACATAAAGTCTAGAAGGGAACCCAGGCCATTTTGCCCTTCACTGATCAAATCCAAATGCCAGGGAAGTGAGATAGCTGATTCAGGGTTGGCCAGTGAAATGTCTGACTGGGCTTGGGATTGATTTGAAATCCATGCAGATTTAGTACAATCTGCATTATGATATTTGACCAAAGTTTTGATACTGGCCAATTATGCTGCGGCATGGTTAGGGTTCCAGCCAAATCTGATATCTCAAAAGGTGGTTTCCAGAAACGTCACCATTTCCTTCAGGGTGATGGCAAGAAATGGACAAAGAAAATGTACCCAGGGATCTGCAGATGAAGCTTTCTGTTAGCTGCGTGGAAAGGCTTTTCCTATAACAGTGGGGGAAAAAAACCAAGCTGCTCAAACTGTCACAACCCATCACAAACATATTTTTCCTGCAAAAGCTGGGAAGACTGTAAGCTAAAATAAGAGCATGACTGTGGCGATTTAACCCCCCCTCCCAGTCTGGCTGTGCCAGCCACCCGCCCCTCCCCTCCCCCTGATTGCAAAGAAGTGGACCGAGCTCATACCTGTTGGAGAAGTGATTGGGCAACTGCACGACCTCAGTGATGGCCTCGGGGTTCCGCTTGGCGACACTGCACACATTCAGCTTGCTGTAGCACTCTTCCTGCACCTCAGCAATCATCCTCTGGAAAGTGGAGCACCTCCGAATGGCCAGGAAGACCTTGGAGGTGACCCCGTTGGCAATGCACTTTAAGCTCTCTTTGACAAATGCTTTTCCCTGCCGAGGAGGGAGGACAGGAGAAAAGGCTTAGCTTGAACCGACAGAAGAGGTCAGGGGGTGCAACATGGGAATCTTGAGGGGGCTTGTTTTAGCATTATATCACGGCCATCTGCATGTCCTCACCATGAGGAGATTGTACACCATGGCCAAGAATGCAAAGAAAGAAAGAAAGAAAAAAAGCCCTTCCCTTAGATAATCTTGAAAATTGAGCTCCACGGACAGGGAATAAGAGGAAAAAAGAGAGGAGCCATCACCAACCACCCAGCACCTTGACAACAGTCATTGTGTCACACTCCAGGTTTAGATTCTTGGATGGAGACTTTGGTCATTCTGATTACAAGCTAGTATGCCAGGTCATACGGCAAGAGGTTCTTTGTTAGAAGAATATTGTCTTTTCCTCAGAATAAGAAAGGCTTCTCTGCTCATCCCCCTCCTCTTCTAAGCCAGCTTCTGTTAGCTCCTCACAGGCACGCCCTGGGGTGGGGGTAGGGAGCGTGTGAGGCTGAACCTATTTCCTGACCTGGGCTGTGACTGTGCATGTGTGTGAGTGTGTGTGTGTGTGTGTGTGTACACACCCTCAGATGGCAATTTTGCATAGGGGGGCTGGGAAGCAGGGCTGGTTCCCTACAAGACTGGTTTCTCAGAACAATAGTGGAATCCTCTGTTAAGGAGAATCACTCAGAGGCACAGGGGTCAAGGTCTTATTACCTGAGTGTCAAATTTAGCAGCGCTGTACAAGAAGGATTTACAGATGTCGTACATCCCATCTGTGTCACAGGTGGAGTTTTCCAGGCATGCAAAAGCCCCACAGCCGACCTGCAGAGCACTGTTGAGGCAGCGGACCACTTCAGCTGGAAGAGACCATCACATCCAGTCAAGCAGAGAGGATGCTGGGCGGGGTCCAGCCCGTGCAGAGGCGAAGTTCAAGGACAAGGAATCAGAGAACGTATCCCAGGATCTCTGCTCTGAGGACCACTCAACAGGCCCATTTGAAGAGGTGCAGGGGTGAGAACGAGGATGGACAGGCCCCGTTTGCTTCAGAGAGTCAGAGCACTCAAGGGGAATGAGTTCCCCTGGGAGGCATGCCCTCTCCACCTCACCCTCATGCACATTTTGGGGACTGAAGCAGGGTTGGGGTCCCAGCAATGCACAGTGCCTTCCAGCAGCTCTGTGGGATCAAAGGCCATCGCCTGGCACTTGAAGTGTCTGGTGATGGGTTTAGGAGGTGGGAGGGTCTGGCTTTCAAAAAATGCACTCTAGGGTAAAAAGCATGGGATTTTAACCCAAATGGCAGAGAAGAATTTGCCAAGAGGCCACTTGGAGGGAGACCCTTCTGATTTCAGGCTTTTAACTTACCATCATACTGGTGGAAAGGAATCTCATCTGTTCACGTTCATCCCAACCCCCACTACAGGTTAGTGCTTAGAGGGATGTATAATCTCTCATATTAAAACCTTTTTTTTTAAAGAGAAACACAGGTGTGGAATAACAAGGCCAAGGCACCCCTTGTGCAAGACTGGAAGAAAACCGCAAAGGGCTTGCATGAGGCTTTCTACATTCTGGATAAGATCTCCCATAAAAGTAATTTCTCTCCCACAGAAGGGGGGTGTTCTGGCAGGCACTCGGCAAGAAATGATCTGTAGCCTTCATACTGTAGGATTCTCCTCCGAGATCAAAAGCGTGGTTCAGTTAGGCTTCCCCACCCCCTCCCACCACCCGCAGCCTCTGGGATGTTACAAGTCATTTCCCTAATTATATATTTCCACGGGTTCAAATTATAACTTTGCTTTAAGCAGTTTTAATATGCATTAGGGCTGCTATTGTTTTAGGCAAGCTGGAATTGTGAATCACGGCATCTCTATAGCAACTAAGTACAAAAGGAAGTGAAGCAAAGCCCTCCTCTCGGCAGGGACCTGCGCTCTTCCAAGGGGAGCACGTTCTGCAGCATTTTGACACCTGCGATCCCATCTTTGCTGACAGTTTGAGGAGAGAGGGCAGAAATGGAAGAACAGCGAGTGGGGCGACAGGGGCAAGGAACTGAGGTCTCAATGCAGGCTCCCCGATGCCCCTTTTCCTTCCGAGGCTGGGATCCTACACAATTAACTGCTCTGGGAGTCAGGATGAAAGTGAGACCTTCCCCTTGGAGAAACAGCTGCTTCATTTCACAAATATTCTTTCTCAAGGGGCTTTCTGGCCACGGGCTGGCTGCAAGGGCAACTGAATGGAGCCTGAGAGAGAGCTGGCAGGGAGTGAGGGAGTGGTATGGGGGGTGGGATGTGGAGGGTTTTCTCTGAATCCGCCCTGGATTTGCAGACTGGAGGGCTATGGATCCGAAAAATCAGTCTGAAGAGGGAGCTTCTCTGTGTTCTCTGAAGAGGCAGAGAAGTCAAGTTAGGGGGTCTCAAAGGGGGTGGGGGAGGACAGCATCAGACAAGCCCCGTCTCACCTTAAGACCAGCTTCTGGAAAGTGTAGAGCGTGCTTTGAAGCATGCCAACATTCAAGCCTTTCCCCCGCCCCCTCCCCCCAAGAGGGTACGTGCCAGATTTCAGGCAATCAGGCTAGGCTTATGCAATGAAATACCCTCAGCAGAGCGCCCAGTTCCTTCGTTAGTTGCATGCAATTTATTAAACAAAGGAGCTTCACTTCCTAAGGCTATTGGATTACACTGGCAGTTTATTGCCATCGGGCATGAAGCACATTTATTATCAAGATCAGCCGCTACAGACACAGTTGCAAAAGTGAGAGGCAAATGAGGACAGCTCTTCGGGGGAGAAGCCGGTCCTGGGTTTGCGCTTACCTGAGTTCTGAGCTGCCACCCGGGATTTCCTGGGGCTCACAGAGTCATTCTGCTCCGCCTCATGGCTTGCAGCAGCACTGATCACCAGCACCAGAAGCACTGCTGAGTTTTGGAGCATTCTCTGAGAAGTTTCCGCTAAGTTGTTAGGTTTTTTTTTTTCCTCCCCCCCTTTCCTCTTTCCCTCTCCCGGCTTGAGTGAAGATGTGGATCTGGATACACTGAAAGCTTAGGTGAGGATTTGATGAGGCTGCTGATGCTGCTCCTGCGGACCCTGCTGCCACCACCGGCTCCTCTGCTGCTGCTGCTGCTGCTGCAGTCGCTGCTTCTTGCACCTCTGGCTTTTGCAAACTGGGGGCCCAAGAGCTGCACCCAGGGATTTTATAGCCGTTCTTATCGGTCCTCAGGATCAGGGACCAATCATATGCCTCAACTGGTCAACTCAGCCAATAGGAGGGCACGCTTATTCAGCTGGAGCTTTTTGACTTCTTAGAAATATTTTCCAGCAAATTAAAAGTACCTGCTGCCAATGTTTTATATGTGTGTGTGGCTGTGTGTGCAGAGATGTGTGAAAAAGCTGTTTTCACAGACTAAGGAATGACTTTGTATTGATTGAACTGAAGGGAAATCAGAGGAGGATCTCTCCAAGTGCTTTTTGAAATTTATTCATCTTTTTAAAGAAATGAGTTCTTGGGGGGGTATTGGGGGACATGGGTAGGGTGGGAAGGTGTGTCTCTTTGGATTAGAACTTAATCTAAATAGGGTTCTTTTGCCCTAACTTTAGCAGGGTGTTCTCTGCTTTGTAAGCTGTGTACACGATGTCTCCACATCTCTGACTGCTTATGTTCCCAGGTACTGTGCATCTGTGATGTGTTTCCGTGACCTGCGGGCATCCCACATTCTGATCCACATCTGTGAGCCATTGAGGAAGGATCTGTGCGTGGAAGAATCTTGGTGGACTGAGAGAAGATAGCTCTGAGCTGCTGCCCCACCTCCCCTATTGATTAACTCTATGACCTTGACCAAGTCCTTTCCCCTTGCTCCAGCTCTGTTTTCAAACCTGTAAAATGCCTTACACCTCCAAAGAGATGTGATTGTCCACTAACACAAATTAAAGGACCCCACCTTTTCAGTCACCAGCAGAACTGTAAACTCCCAGAGTGATCATGACCACAGGCACCCCTGCACTCCCACCCACAGCTCACTACACAGAGACGTCGTGAATGCCTGGAAATTAATAAGCTGTGTATTCAAGCCCAGGAACTCCACAATCAACCATAAGCTGGTCAAAGCAAGATGAAACCTGCTGGGTAAACCAGTTCATTTCTTGGGGGGTGGGGAGGAGACAGGGGGCGGGACTGGGAAGAAGAGGTAGGGAAAGACCAGAATGTGTAGGAGAGAAGACTGATAAACTCCAGACTTAATGGGAAAATTACAGTGGCATCACCAATCATGCCCACTATAGAAGCTCGTATTTTCTTATAAGAGGGCTGTAGGCAACACTGAGGCTTGTCCATAACTTGTGAAGGAGGTTAATGACCCATGAGAGGACTTCTCAGGGTAGAAAGGTGGTCATTAAGGGCTGTGGTGAAGTGAAGGGATTAAACAATAAAACCTGTAAGGATTTTCAGGAGGGCCATTGGTGATTTGTACAGACTCAGGTAGGATGATCTTATGAAGAAACAGAGCCAGTGGCTTCAGTTTCAATCCCAAAATCTTCAAATGGAAGTTAAAGAGAGTGCCGACTCTACTAACCACAAACCAACCAAGAATCGGCTCTGTTTGCAGGGGAGTGGGTTTGCTGGGTGACTTCCAGGCCACACTTTGTAAAAATGGGTTGTTAGAAAGTGAGAATGTGTGTACATTTCAGTTCATGTCAATTGACAGTGCTGATATTATTCAGATACCTGCCAGGCTGAGTGCTGGTGTGGGTGGGGAAGAATAAAGGAGAAGAAGGCAGATGAAGGGCTCTTGACATGGAGGTGCCTGCAGGCCAACTGGGAAGATGCCCAACCTCAGTGACACCTCCTAGAGATTCAAGATGTCAGGGTCTGGCCTGGTGAAACCCATGCACTGACAGCCCAAGCTAGAGATGTGGGGAGGCTTCATGGAAGGATCGTTAAGGACTCCTCAGTGAGGAAGGAAGAGAGCTTCTGTGACTGCTTTTTAAGAATTTATGATATTTCCCTTTTTAAATAAAATTCTTGCTTGGGCAAGCTCCAAGATCGTGGAGTGACCGCTCAGTGCAACGGATCGCTCAGATCCCAAGGGTCCTGACTTCTGTCCATCAGTATTCTCTGCCTCCATAGCCACTGTTCACTGTTAATGTCACCAATGTTGGCTCCTCCGGCTGGACCTGTGCTGGTTGGCCCACTGGCTTGCTAGGGTGATGGTTTACCTCCCAGTATCTCCTTCTTTTCCCTTCTCTGATGCTCTCACCAGAACGCAATGTCCTACAAGTATGAGGATGTGTTCTGTGTTTTTTCTTTCTGATGTTGATTTATTGTTCCTCCTTGTTTTTCTCGCTTACCATCGCATGCCCACAGATTCGTTGCTGTGTGTGCCAAGACTTTCGCAATGGCAGGTAGGCTGTCATTTGAAGAAATACAATGGTGGCCAGCCACATGGGTTTGAATATAACTAGAGTGCACGTCAGCATGTTCGAGGAAGTCAAAACATTTGAGAGCATCAATATGTTTGAGAAGATCAAGGGAGGGGGTTGAAGTCTAAGTGGAAATGCCCAACCTAAGTTCTCGCCCAGAAGTCCACAATTTGAGGATATCAGAATGTCCGCGATTACTGTACCTGCTGTCTTGGACTTGATATGGCAGTTATCCAAGGCTTGGGAACTCCTGTGGGGATGTCTGGCTCCTCTGTAACTTCTCCTGGAGGTCTGAGAGAATATGTAGGAGTTTGAATGTCAGACCTCAGAGTTTGAATCCTCCCTTGCAAGCAGGAGGGAGTCACAAGGGCTCTTGAATAGGAATTGTTTTAAGGAATGCAGTGAAATGAGAGGTTGGGGAAAATCTTTGCATCATGCACATGGTAGTTTGGAGAAAGAAAACAATGGAAGCTTCACCACCAGGTAGTGATATCGGTTTGTGTTGATGAGGTTAAGATGGTGGTCCTAGGTAAGGACAAAGGTAAATATGAGAAATGTTTTAAATAAAATTGACATTATTCATTAACCTAAGGAATTTCTCAAAAACAATCTTTTCTCCCAATTTCATGACAATGGAGATAATGTCCATTAGACTTTTCCCTCTCCAGTTTTTGGTTGACTTTAAGTTGCAGGGACTACCTGGTATCCCAGTGGGGCAGGCACTCGCTGGCATTCTTCTGAGATTGTAAAATTACCGAACAAAAGGACCTGACTGTACTTTGGGTAGGTGAGGAGCCTTCCCAAGCCAAGCCTCACAGTTGGAGGTGCCCCGGGGCGCAGTGGGTGGCAGGGGCGCTAGGTACCCTGTGCCATTGCCCCTGAGCAGAGTAAGTACTAAGTGTGAGGGTGGAGCTGCCAGCACCTCGGGCTGGGTGACGATGCCCTGGCTGTGCCCGTGCAAGGCTGGCATGAGTTCAGTGAGAAGATTAAGCCAAAGATCTGCAGGGCTTTGTTGGATTTGGCTAGCTTAAAGCTAAGCGGTGAACAGCTCTTTACCTCTGTGGTAAGAGGAGCCCAGCAGCTTGGTTTCTTGGTAAATGTTCTTTTTGTGAGAAGAGAGCAGGACTCAGCAAGGTGGTCTGACATAGTGACCAGGGTTGGGCCACTTTCCTTTGGCAATTCTGGGCCTGTGTGTTTTCTGCTGACAGTTGGACTGTGCTTTTCTAACCTCAAGACAAATGTGGGGGCGGGTGCGGTGGGAGGGAAAGAGCTGAAAGCTTTCTTCAAATTTTCATTTTTCTATAAGGACACCAGGTTTTCTGTGTGAATGGCCTCAAATTCTTGAGTGAATCTCTGCCTCTTGCATGTCTTTGATTGCTTTAAATTCTACCAGAGAAAGCAGTCAAGGAAACACATTCAGATGGCAAACTCCCTCCTCTCCCCACGTGCCCAGAGCTGCCCCTAGTTAGGGAGTGTCACTGTGTGCTTGGACTAGGTCAGGTAGTGGTGGGAAATGCAAGAGATGGTTGACCTTTTCCCATGATCTAGGAATTCCCAAGCTAGTCCTTAAAGGATGCTTGTTGGATCTGCTTTGGGGGAATAGAATATGGCCAGTGGATTGGAATACAGCTTATAGGCTTGGAATCAATGAACATTTAGGGGTGCACATCTATGTCAGGCATCACTGCAGTGCATCCTATGTGTGAGAACAAGGACTGCTCTCTTTCCTTCCCACCAGAGGAGACCAGGACCTATGGAGAATGGCTCGCTTGTGGTCATAGTGTGGACACTATTTGCTAATTAAAGAAGTAGTTCTGGGTTCTTATGTTGCCACCATGGTAGCAGAGAGAGTATGCATGCTCAGAGCCCTGCATCTTGGGGTGTAGGGTTTTGGGGGCAGGAAAAAGAAAAAGACAGGATGACCTAAAAAGCTTAAATCAGAACATGCAAATTGAAATCAGTCTCCTCTCTTGTGAACATCTGCTTTCCATTGCTTCAGGTGCAA
>JAJEJO010001913.1:230568-290394 GCA_020662805.1 Glaucomys volans | reverse complement strand
AGGGTATGTCCTTATTAAAGTGACTCATGTCCTTCCTAGATTCTAGGTCCTCACTCTTATGGAGTCTCTGAATCACAGCACAGCAAATGTGTTAAAATCTACCCATATTCCAAAGTAAATATATTTTAAGTAATTTTATATAAGGTGTAGAGCAGCAGTTGGCTAGTTGGTATGCTGTTACATTTTGTAGATATTTACTTAAATATCTGTTGCAAGTTTTTGCAGTTTCCCTTTTGTACTTCTTCCTTTGGAATCAGCAACATTTCTCCCCAGTTCTCAATCATCTTTAAGTCTTGGAAAAGCTCACAGATGCTGGGCACCCTCTTGTAGTGCGTAATGAGTAAGATGTTTCTGGGTGTTTGGTTCAGGAAGGAGGCCCATTCATTTAGACCCACATTCCCAGTGTGTCCCAATTGTCCTCTGAAATGCACCAAGATCAACAGTCCCCTGTGCCCAAATTCATTTTGATGCGGGGATGTACCATGAACATCTGCAAACGCAAGTCATCTACAAATTCTGCAAGAAGAAAGTTTTTAAATTATTGAACCCAGTGTTTTCCAGATGGTTCAATTTGGTTCAGAAGACCATTTCTTTTTCTTTTTTATGGATGACACTCATTAATGTCCTGAAGAACTAGCATTCCTTGGAACTAACTTTGGTAAACGCTGGTTTGTAGCCAATTAGCCCCTATGTAAGTCTGCAGGATGTCCCTTGGTTCTGCTTTGGACCACCTTTTATTCCTGCAGCCTCAGTGCCCTTCCCAACAGTCACACTCATACATAGACCTGCCTTAACTTACCATCTTCAGGATTTCAAGTGTCGGACACATCCAACTCCTGTCTCTACTGCCATTTCCATACCCGTGTCTTGTGGTGCAGTATTACATATTTTATACCCACAAAGGGAATGAGACTTGAAGCCCAGTCACTGAGTAGGGTCTTTACTCAACAGTGGGTCTATCTGACTCTAATGAATGTTTTCATTTAACATAATAATTGTATGTATTTATCAGATATGGTGTAATATTTCCAGACATAATGTTTAAGGATCAAATCAGGGTAATTAGCATTTCCACCACCTCAAACACGTATCATTTCTTTGTGTTGGGAACATTCAAAATCATCTCTTTTATTTTGAAATAAAGAGCAAATTATCTCCAGGCACAGTGGTGCACGCCTATAATCCCAGCGGCTCAGGAGGCTGAGGCAGGAGGATCTCGAGTTCAAAGCCAGCCTCAGCAAAAGCAAGGTGCTAAGCAACTCAGTGAGACCCTGTCTCTAAACAAAATACAAAATGGGAATGTGGCTCAAGTGGTCGAGTGCCCCTGAGTTCAATCCCCAGTACCTCCCCGCAAAAAACCCAAATTACCGTTAACAACAGTCACCCTACTGTGCTGTGGAACACTAGGACTCCCTCCTAACTAACTGTATATTGGTTCCCATAGCTTCTCTGTGCCACCTCCCTGCTACCCTTTCCCGTCTCTGGTTTCCGCTGTCCTACTTTCTCTTTCTGTGAGATCCACTTTTTGTTGTCACGTGTGAGAAGACGCAGGATTTGTATTTCTGGGTCTGGTTTCTTTCTTTTACTATAATGTCTTCCAGTTCCATCTCTGTTACAATATGTGAAAGGATTTCCTTCATTTTTGTGGCTTAACAATATTCCATTGTGTATATATGTCACTTTCCCTTTCTCCATCCATCCGTTCGTAGATGTGTCGGTGGATTCCCTGTCTTGGCTGTTGTGAATAATGCTACAATAAACATGGGAGCCCAGGTGTCTCTTTGACATATCAAATTCTTTTCCTTTGGATGTGTTCCCAGTGTCTGGATTGCTGGGTCATGTGGAAGTTCTATTTTTGGCTTTTGTGAAGAACTTCCATATTTTTTTCCATAGTGGTTGAGTTCATGACTCTAATGAATGGTATTGGCAGAAGGAAATTAAAATGCTGCATCCCGAAAAATGCTTATTGAGAAATCTCAGATATGCACGGGCCCCATTTCTGTTCCCTTGCAACGCCCCCTGTGTCTGTCCTCTGCTACTCTAGGAAAAGAAATAGAAGAGTATGTTCCTCTTTCAGTCCTGGCGAACTCAAGCTTCAGCTGAATACAACCTTTTCAAACAGCCTGGGAGTGCAGAGCAGGGAGGGGAAGAGCAAAGGCAGTGCTGCAGGGTGCCCCTCCTCCAGCTGGGAAACCCCTCTGCTGTTCCCAGTGGTGCAGGGGACCAGGTGGCTGCACCCAGACTTCAGGAGAGGAGCTTGTTTCCTCTGGAATGTCTCTGCTGGCTGCATCCTCTCATTGCCTGTCATCACTGACGACCCAAGCACTGCAGCTGCCCTTCCCTCTGTCCCTTTTCGTTCCACTGACAAGGCTTTTTGCCTCTTGCTGGCAAAAGGCCCAATCACTAGGGTAACTCAGTGGCTCTTTTGGCTCAGGAGGGTGTGTGGTTTTTTGCTCTATGTAGGAGAGGAACTTGGGAGTTCCAGTCCTTACTGCTGCTCATTGGGGGGGGTCTCAAGTTCTCACTCCTCAGAACTACTGGCAAAATTATCAGCATAATGATGCCCTTCCTCATTCATATGGAAGCCATGGATACACACCTGGGAAAAGTTACAAAATCAAATGTTTGAAGCATCTCCTTTCATAGAAGGGCAACTCCGTGCCACTGGAAGCGTCGATTCCCCATGAGTAAAGTCCTTTGTCTGGTCTGTGTGGCTTTGTGTCTTATCTTTTTGGTGGGGTTTAACAGAGGGGGCAGAAATATGTGTGTTAATACTCTCCAGACTTCATGGAAGTGATGAATAAATTTAAAAGCCAAATTATTGATACGACAAGGATTACCCTTGTTATTTTATTTTTTGCTTTCACATTATTTCTAAGTCAAGATAATAAATATGAACAGGAAGAAAATTTGTGTTGTTAAATATTGCTTAGGTACTGGACATGCTATGAAGGAAGAAGTCTGACCTTCTTATGTATACCATTATGTCCAGTTCTCTATTAGCATCACCAGTTTGGCTAAGTGGAAATTATCAGCCAGTTGAGCAAGTACTTGTGAATGTGTTCAAAAATTTGAAACAATAATTGCACAACCCTGGGTAAGTGTCAGGGAAGGCTTCCTAGAGGAGCTGAAATATAGGTGATCGCTAAGGTGCAGTTAGGCAGTGCTGGGCAGGGTTGTTGGTTGCCCAACTCTAGGGGTTCCCAGCTGTGGTTATGTGGGCTCTGTATCTGCTGCCCTCTGTGCCCTGAATGGAGGTGCGTGAAGTTCCAGCAGTGGGGAACAGATTTCTACTGAGCATGCATGACCATTCTGAGATCGACTCCTTCTCTCCCCTCCCTCATCATATCCTGCTTCCTCATCCAGGCCTCAGGAAATCAAGCTCTGTCACTATAGATTTACTCACATTTTTTAGAATTTTAGGTAAATGAAATAATACAATATTTGCTCTTCATTTGTCTGGCCTCTTTCTTTCAGCATAATTCGTTCACATTGTCATGTTTATCATAGTTCATTCATTTTTAATGCATTATATTTAAGAAATATTTGCCATATTTTCTCCTATGTTTTCTTTAGGTATTTTATGTTTAGCTCTTAAAGTTGGAACTATTATTGATTAATTTTTGTATATGGTGTGAGGTAAGGGTCAAGAGTGATTATTTACTTTTGCATGTGTCTATCCAATAGTTACAGCACAATTTGCAGACAAGATTATTCTTTCTCCATTGAATTTCCCTGGCATGCTTGTTGAAAAGCAGTTGCATGTTACATATGTACACACACACACACACACACATGCATGCTTATCGTGTTACTTGTCTATGTCCTTTTATACTGTTTACTCCCACCTTGATGTAGTATACAATGTTCTCATTGTTTTAAAATCAAATGGGGTTACATTGAACACCTTGCTCTGTAATTTGCTTTTTTCCCCTTAAGTACACACCTTGTAAAACTTTCCTTTAAGTAAACATGGATACACCTTATTTTTAACTGTTTTATAGAACTACTGTGTTAAATATCTAACTAACCTCCTAGTGTGGGACATGTAGTGTGTTCCAGGATTTCAATATTACAAAGTACATCACTGGAAATGTCTTTTGGGTGCATGCAGATCTGTACAGTAGTGAAGTAATTGGGCCAAAGGGCAAGCATGCAAACTTCTATGTATGCTGAAGAAGTACCCTCCTTAAAGCCACTTCTTTGCATAGTGGAAGAGAATGAGCATTTCATCCATACCCTCTTATGGTTTGGGTATGAGGTGTTGCTCAAAAGCTCATGTGTGACACAATGCGAGAAAGTTTAGAGGTGAACTGATTGAGTTATGAGAGCCTTAACCTAATCAGTGCATTAATTCACTGATATGGGTAACTGGGTGATAACTGTAGGCAGATGGGTGTGGCTGGAAGAAGTGGGTCACTGGGGACATGCCTTTGGGGTTTATATTTTATTCCTGGTGAGTAGAGCTCTCTGCTTTCTGTTGCCAAGACCTGAGTCGCTTTCCTCTGTCATGCCCTTCCGCCATGATGTTCTGTCTCATCTGGGGCCTGGAACTATGGAATCAACTGTCTGTGGACTGAGAACTCTGAATCTGTGAGCCAAAGTAAACTTTTCATCCTCTATGTCATTTTTGTGAAGACTTTTGGTCACAGTGACTAAAAAGCTGACTAAAACACTTGTCAATGTTGAATATCAGCAATTAAAAAATAATTGTTGAAATCAAATTATCATTTTATTTCCTTAAACTATTTTGTCTTTCAAAGTGAACTCTTTATCTATATTTTGTTTTCATTTTTTATTTCTTTGGAATTTTCATCCTTTTTTGGTTTCATGTCAACATATATTTCCTCAAAAAACATTCCTCTATTTCCATCATATTAAAATAAATTATCAGTGGCACTCCTTTTGCATCTGTGATATTTTATTGGTGGCTTAGACTTATTTGTTTTCATTAAATGTTTTCAAGGCATCATTTTTTAAAGGCTTTTTCATTAAAAATATTTGTTCTTGGATTATTAATTTCTCTTGCTATCTTTATTAATTTATATTTTTTAAATTTAAGCATGCTTATTTGGTGTTAGTTTTATAGTCTTTGGAAAATATGTAAAATTTTGACATGATAAATATGCTACATTCTTTTGTTCAACTTTATTTATGCATAATTTACATAAAATAAAATTTTCATTTCCCCACCCCTCTTCTTTCTGTTATCTTTTTCTCATCTTCTACTGCCATATGTTGTAAACCCCACCTTATATGTAGTTTTGCTTTTGACAACAGTTGTCCTTTAAATAAATCAGAGAAGAGAAACACATTTTATATTTAGTCACTTATTTGCCATTTCTGGCTTTCTCCATGTCCTTGTCGACCCCAGTCTCCATCTGGTATCATTTGCCTTCAGACTGAAGGGTGTCCCTTAGCACAAATAGTAAAGATCTATTGGCAACAAATTATCCCAGTTTTTGATTTTCTAAACTATCCTTATTTCACCCTCATGTTTGAAGAATATTTCCTGGATAGAGAACTCTTTGTGCACGCCAGTGATGCCACTCCATCAAATTCTGGGCTCCATTATTTCTGATGAGAAGTTGGCAGCCATTCTTATCTGTGTTCCCACCCCCTTCCACTCCCTGGAACCCCAGCTGATTTGAATACTTCTTATAGTGCAATATTATAATGATCATCTTAAAAGTGGTTCTCTTCCTATTTGTTCTGCTTAGAGTTTATTGAACTTTTTGGATTTGTAAATCAGAGTTTTGTTTTTTTTAGAATCAAATCAGGAAAACCTTTAGTTATTATTTATTCACCTATTTTTTCTTCCTCAGTCTTACTTTATTCTCCTGAAATTCTTTTTACATGTATGTTAGACCATTTGATATTTTCACCCTGGTCCCTGGGATGTATTTACTTTTCTTCAATCTTTTTCCCCCTCTGTCCCATGGATTGAATGCTTTCTACTATTTTGCCTTTGGATAGACTGGCATAGACATCTAAGATTACTCATTCACATGAGTAGCAGTTGATACTGGTTGTTGAGTGGAGGTGACTCAGCTGGGCTTGTCAGTTCAATTGGGACTGTCAAACAGAGCGTCTACATGTGGCTTCTCTGGGTAACTTGAACTCTCACACCTTGTCTCTTGAGTATTCCAAGAGACACGTGTGGGAACTACAGGATTTCTTATGGCCTTGCCTAAGGTATCCCATAATTGTACTCTCTTCACCAAAATTAAGACGGGATCATAGGAGATTGGCTCACTTTGAAAAAGAATGGGAGATATCATTGTAGGAAAAAATATAATATGTCCCATTTTCTTTAGAGCCATTGTCTGCTAAATATGCCATCTAGATCATCTTGGTTTTAGTTTCTATGGATCCTTTTTTCACCTTTATAATGGTTACATTTCTTGTTTCTTGGTATTTTTAACCGTCTTGAATTAATACTGGACATTTGGAATAATGCACTGTGGAGACTCTGGATTGTGTTATCTTTCTTTGAAGATTATTGAGGCATATTTTAGCAGGCAGTGATATTAGTGATTGATCATGTTTGAACCTGTGTAGCCTTGACTTTATGTTTTATTTGGGTGGATACATTTCCCAAGCCCTTAAGAGTCCTGGCAGTCCTCTATATTAAAGGAGATCTCAAGTTCCAAAGTCTCCCATCCATAAATATCTAGTTAGTGCATGATTTCAGGCACTGCTGATTTGGAGAAGAACTAGAATAAGTCTTACACTAGGAAATCATCCTTATTCTTCAGGAAAGCATTCCTGGTAATTCTCCCTGGTCTTGGGGCATTAGTGAGGATTCTCCACTATGCCAGGGCCAGATCTCCAACTACTGCTCTTTTCTCAGCACAACCCAGCCTCTAGAATCTCTACTCCATTTTCATCCCTGTTGCAGTTTGCTCTCTGGTAAGCCTGGAGTGGAACTCTCTGGTGCAGGCACAGTTCAGCTCTCACCCCGTGCTCATGGAGGAACCCAACACAGATTGCTAGAGTCCCCACTCAGTACATCATCCTCTCTTATGCTTTTCCCTGTAGAATCAGATGCTCTGAATTCTGATTTCCACCTCCTAAACTCAGCAGAACAGCAAACTGTGCTCACTTCCTTAATTTTCTTACTCTCAGATATTAGTTTTACCTTGCCCATTATCCAATGCCTTGAAAGAGTGTCCTCATATATTTTGTACAGTCTTTAAATTGTTTTTGGTGAGAAGACTAATGTAATACCAGTTACTCCATCACGGCCAGAAGCACAAATCCTAGCATTCTTTTTATTTATGACTTCTCTGTTTTGTGTTATATTTAGAAACACTGTCTCTTTTCTGAGACTACAACAACAAAAAAACTATTCCATAATTTTTTTCTGGCACTATTTATGGTTTTAATTTTTAAAGAGTTTAATTTCTGATCTAGCTAAAAATGATTTTGATGATGTATGCTGTGAAATATGGGGCCAATATCATTTTCCCCACACAATGGTTACTCAGTAGTCCAAAACCATTTGTTTGAAGAATCCTTAACTTTTAACAACTTATGTGAAATGCCTCATAATTTACTGTATTTTAATTCTTTTTTTTTTTTTTTTTTGGAACCAGGGATTGAACTCAGGGACACTCAGCCACTGAGCCACATCCCCAGCCCTATTTTGTATTTTATTTAGAGACAGGGTCTCACTGAGTTGCTTAGGGCCTCGCTAAGTTGCTGAGGCTGGCTTTGAACTCGCGATCCTCCTGCCTCAGCCTCCCGCGTCACTGGGATTATAGGCGTGCGTCACCGCGCCCGGCTGTATTTTAATTCTTATATGATGTTATTTCTGGACTTCCTAGACCCTCACATTGACTTGTCTGTTTCTGAACTAGTATATCACTGTTTATTTGTAACTTTTATGATGCATTTTAATATATTATAAAGCTATTTCCTTCTCAATAATCTTCTTTTTCACACTGCAATGTGACTCTTTCTCTCTACATGTTGGTATAAATAAAATTGTATTGTTGAAAAATTCTATTATTATTTATTCAGTTTATAAGTTAATTTAGTATGAACTTCACCTTTGTGTAGGTATTCTATTCAAGAATGTGCATTACCAATTTTTTTTAAACTAAGTGTTCTCTTGCATTTATCGATAGCACGTTTCTTGTTAAATTTTCATTTAGGTACATATTTTAATGGGGTAATTTTTCCAGTGTACCTTCAAATTGGTGATTGTTGGTGTCCATGAAAGCCTTTGGGTAAATATGGGCATTGATCACTCATTTCCAACCAAGTTTAACAACTCCCTATGATGATATAGATGTTCCCCTTTTAAAGTTGCAATGGCACATTTGCAAAATTATGAAGAAATCACAAAGCAATAAATAATATTAATTACGAAATAATTCCTCCACCTTGGAAAACTGAGCAAATGATACAAATTCTCTTTTAGCTGTGGAGGTTATTGGAATGTATGGTAGCTTTCGATGTCTCCTTTCTCTGCTTATGAGATGGCTGTCATTTGGATCATTCCTTCCAAACTTTCCAACTTTTCTTTATGGATAGTTTCCTCCCAGGGAAGATGATCTAGCTCTTTAGAGTTCCAGGCACCTGATTAGGCTATCAGGCCTCCCAGCATGGTGATCATGGGCTCCTACCTCCTAGGATAGGGCCTCTGGAGCTTCTCCCACTTCTGTTTTCACTCAGGGAAGGTGAGACTTGGATGCTAGCATTTCTGGAAATAGGAAAGAGGGTTAGAGTCCCAGTTGTAGGAAGGCCCTCCCCAGAACTCCGGGTGCCCACACAGACCATGGTCAGGTCAAAGGGTGCTGCTGGATCCTGTGGAGGCACTGAGAATGTTTGGTTCCAGCCATATTGCTCCAGGGCCAAGTTCCTTCTCCCTGATGCTAATGATATCATAGCACAACCTTCTGGAACTCCTGCTACTGCTACATTGTCCTTGTAGGGTCTGGAGTGACCCTATATCCCCACATGGGTGAAGCATCCTGCTGCAGTTCTAGAGGGGATGCTTTTCTCAACATACCTGTGGGCCCCATGTCTCCCCTGCTGCCATTGCCAGGCAATCTGCCTTGCACCTGACCCTCGCCCACTTGACTAGAAGGTCCACTCTCTTTCTTGTGTGCTTTCAAAAGGACTTGTGTGTTGTTCGAGTTTGGGAAATGGTGGAATAGCACATTGTCTCTAGACGGTCCTAATGAAAAAGCCATTGTGTTCACCAACAATTCTAGAGTGTAGAGGAAGAGCTTGACATCTTCATCACAGCATACCAGTGGAACTTAACACAGACCAGCTGAATTCTGATGAAAGAAGAGAGGCTTGGATTTATTTAGCATTTGCTAATCCTAAGCATGAAGTGTTCAAGTAGAGAAATAAGTGAATAAAGGAGTCAGAGAGTAGTCTTCCTTCCTTCCTCTATATTTTTTCCTTTATATGGTTCTAATTTGACCATAAGTACTTATCATGATTGTGGACAGCCCCTTGCTGGTGTGGGTAATATCAGTCCCCTCATGGCCACTCCTTTTCCCACCTGCTCCTCAGGTAGGCAGAGTGGACCTTAATTTCCCTCTCTCCTTTTTCCTCTTCCAGTCTCATGTATGCTGGGAAACACTGTGGTTAAATCCCAATTCTTTATGATTGAGGAAGCTGGGTTCTATTTATTTCAAAGTGACTCTCCAAGCTCTTTGCAGTATAGGACCACAGGCTCCCTTAAAATCACTAAGCTCCAGTCCTCCAAATATACCAGTGGAGGACAGAAGTTCTTGTGACTATCCTCCTGCTGAGACCAGCCCCAGGACCTGAGCTTGACCTAAGCTGCCCATGAGCTTCTTCATATGCTGCTTATCATTCTTATGCTTTGATATGGCTACAGAGCCAGCAAAAACTTGAGGGTGGCACCCTTGGGTTTAAGAAGGCTTACACAACGTAGAGTGGAAAATGTGCACAATTGGTAGCCATGTGCCACGATGTCGGAAGTGCACTCAGAAAATGGGATGTGCTTGTCACCTAAGATCTCAGGGTGAATACTGCCTTGAGGAGCCGGGGCCAGCAGCACACTCGGAAGTAACCCAAAGACTGAAGCCATGACTGGTTTGTTTCCATGAGTCTATTTCCTTGCCGATCAACAGTTGGTCGTGTGTCAGTGGGCTTATCAATTTTTCACGTTGCTGTCATTGTCTGGGTATATGTCCGCATGCATTTTTAAATACCAGGCTAAATTCCCTGGGGATAGGGTCTATTTCTTTTCTTTTCTTTTTTTTTTTTTGTGGTGCTAGGGATTGAACCCAGGGCCTTGTGCTTCTGAGGCAGGCACTCTACCAACTGAGCTATATCCCCAGCCCTTATGCCTTCTTTGAACTATGTATCTCTGGGTCTAGGAGAAAGAGCTTTGGGACCTGTTAATAAGTAAAACTCCATTTGTTAAAAGAGTCTTCTTTTCATAACTGATGGATTCATTGACCACTATCCCATTGCAGATTTTTGCTTCTGTATTTTGCCAATGAGGTTGTTTTGTAGCTGTTTTTGAAGAGTCTCTTAGATTTCAGAGGGAATCAGTATAACTGGGTGAAATAAATCACCAGCTTTCCAATGGTGTCTATAGCCTAGCACATTTTAAAGATTACAGACATTATCTTTCTCTGACATTTTGAAAGCTTTATTATCTAATATGAAAAGCTTCTTATGGCATCAGTTTTCCTCTGAGAATAACCTCAGCCTCAGATTTTAGCTCAGTTCTGTAATGTTCATGTCTTATTATTTTTCTAGATAATTTGCAACTGTGGTTTGTATTTCCAGTGTCATGCAGAAATTGTTCAAGGGTCTGTTTTCTAGCTTTGAAGTTGTGTTCTACCCCGTGAATTAAAATGGTTGCTATCATTTTTTGTCTTGTTCAAAAATCACATTATGTTCATAGATTTGGGTCCAGCTCAGGATGACAGACTTCCTCGAGGGGGATTTTGCAGGTATGGAGGGTCAGCGTGGCCATTGTGCAAGGAAGCAGCCATGAACACAGGAGCTATGGTGAAGGGTTACATTCCAATTCGACTTTATTTACATAAGTGGATGCCGGGCTGGATTTTTGTCTGTGATTCATACATAACTTGCTGACTCCTAGCCTACACGACTTTCAAATTTTGTATTTTTGTGACCTTAATAAATGAGAGAGACATCATTACCTTATGTACATGTATGATTAACAATAAAGATATGAATGCACGTCATGCACAACCATAGAAATGAAACTTTGTACCCCATACGTGTACAATGAGTCAAAATGAAGTCGGTAGAAAAAAAATCTGATTAACTTTTATAAATATTCCCTGATCACTACAAAAGAAGTTATGTTCTATATATGTAGGGTCCAGTTTTGATCTCTTAAATCTTATTTCATATAATTGAGACCACTTTAGCTTTTTTAAATTTTTGTCAAGCTTCTTAGTCTTTAACACTTCAGGCACTTTCTAACAATTATAACAATTTTTATTTATTAGGCAAAAAGGGCTTTCCAGTTTACTTAAAAAAAGAAAAATCCAGAAGGAAAGTTGATTCTGAATTGGTAACTCACATCCTACCTAGTTAATTTTGATTGTTTTTTGCATTTTTTTCTTGAATCAGTTATCAACATTTAACTCTCTGAAGATTTTACATCCCACATGCCAGAAAAATCTAAGATGCTGTCATCAACGTTAAGATAGACCATTACTTTATGTACCACTAAGGAAGGAAACAATTGCTGCTGATTATGATCATAAGACCGTTGATGGTGAGAGACATCCTGATTTAAAACATGTAAAAATGTGCAAATAAAGCGCATCTTAGAGTCAATCAATCACAGTAAAAAAAAAAAAAAAATTGGATTTTTGTCTTCTTTTATACGTGGGACAATCTAACAACCTGGGACCACACTGTCATGTCACAGTGATGAGGCTGCTCCTTTGATGGCTCCAAGCTTTGCATTTTCCACGATTCCCCCAGGCCCACTAATTTATGTAAGTTACCTGCAGGTGTGACTCCTGTTTCTATGGCGATGGATTCAATCCAGAGGCACGTTCTCCCTTCCTCCATGGAAAGAGAAGGGCTCCTGGCAGCATTGAAGAGATCGCCTGACATCTCAGTCTGCTGCATTTCAATTGCAGCGACTTCACTGGCACTTTCCATGGTTAAAGAACAGATGCTTTAACAAAAGCTGCAAGGTGGGGGGACTCACCTTGAGGTGCTCCCACAAAGCATGTTTCTGGCTGTCTTGGAATAGCAGTTTTGTCCCTATTTCCTGCTACCAGATGCCCATTGGTACCAGAAATATTGGGATCCTTTCTCAGAGTACCCCAGAACCTAGGCTGGGATATTTTTTAGGGAGATGAAATAAATATATTGATGTTTTTTGACGACTCGACTGACTCTACTTTTAATGTAAAGACAAGAAGCTAAAATATTTTGCAGTTCAGTTTAATACTAAACACCTGTAATATTGAATTTCAATATTCATTGTGCATGCTACCCTTTGGCACCATGGCATGCCCTCTCTAGAATGTTTTGTGCTTTGGCTATGGATTCTAATCTGTCTGCTATAAATACAGCTATCTCTACTTTGGTTTTTCCACTTACCTGACATATCTTTCTGGCTCTTCGTTATGGTTTGGATGTGAGGTGTCCCCCAAAAGCTCATGTGTGAGACGATGCAAGAAGGTTCAGAAGAGAAGTGATTGGGTGGCAAGAGTCTCGACCCAATCAGTGAATTAATGTGTGATTGGTTTAACTGAGTGGTAATTGAAGGGGTAGGAGGTGGCTGGAGAAGGTGGGAATTGGGGTGTGGCTTTGGGGGTATATATTCGTATCTGGGAAGTGGAGTCTCTCTCTCTCTCTGCTTCCTGATCACCATGAGAGTTGCTTCCCTCTGCCACATTCTTCTGCCATGATGTCCTGCTTACCTTGAGCCCCCGGGAATGGAGCCCGCCTTTATGGACTAAGCCCTCAAATAAACTTTTCCTCCTCTACAGTTGTGCTGGTTGGGTCATTTAGTCACAGCAGCAAAAAAGCTGATGAAAGCACTTTTTAACTCTAGAACTTGCAGGTACACTTTATTTTAGGTTTGTGCCTAGTGTGGAGGAGGGTGGGAAACACTGTACTGAGCTTCATGCTTTCTTCCAGAAGGCAGTGGGACCACCGCTTCCTTTCTTTCAGCCATTCATTTCTTTAAGTGATCTTTTCCTATTGGTTTCAAATAATGCGGCCCAATTTTACTATGAGGGTAAGTCTGGTTTGGTGTTTCTCAATCCAGCTTTTCTCAGTGAAGATTGGTAATAGAGTTTCATACTGCCTTGTCTCCAACTCTCGGTTTTTGGTGCAGTAAGCTCTCACCCTTCTCTACATTCTCAGTGATAGAGCAGTGGGAATTTGGTAGAGTTGGGTGCCATTTTAACCAGGAAGTTCTAGAGGTTGTTTTTAATCAGTGATTTCTCCCCAGTTAGAAAGGGAGTCACTCACTGTGGGTTAATGTTTCTGACTTCAATCTTTTTTTTTTTTTTTACTGTTCAGCATGAATAATTTAGGGCAAAACAATTTTTCTCTTGCTTCGTACTTCCCTTTCAAGAAACATCAATACATTATGGCCATTTCTTGGGAACAATGCAGAGTTTATTTGGGTCTTGTGTGTTTGTGATGTGTGTGTTTTTCTAAACAGATGTTGAATAGAATCTTCAGAAGGTCATGTGTGAGGCAGAATACTTAAAAGAATGCTTCAGAGCTCAGCCGACTTTAAACAACTTGCTAAATCCATTGTTTGTTAAAGTGGAACAATAGAAAAGAGGAAGTGGCAGAAAGCTGCTTGGTTAATATTAAATGAAAGTCATCCCTCTCTCCCACAGCAGAGCTGTCAAACCACAGTGAGTTATGAGCTCAATGAAGGTTTGGGAGTTGGATCAGAAATCTTTGAATCAAACCAAAACCAAACACAGCCCTGATGGCACGAGTTTCATGTGAAATGCCTTCGCAGCGTGCTTCCTATGATTGAATCTGTAAGAGGAGGATTCTTAGAGGCGACATGAAGACTAGTCTGCCAATTGGAAAGGAATACCTTCCATTTCCCAGCAGTCTCTCTTCTACTTTCATGCCATCTCCTTTGTCTGTCTGTCTGTCTGTCTCTCCCTGATTTCTACATGTGAGAGTAAAGCAGGCAACACTTGTTTTTCTGAGTCTGGCTTACTTCTCTTATCATCATATCCTCTAGTCCTGTCCATCTTCCTGTTAATGACAGAATTTCATTCTTCTTTATGGCTCCATTGAATGTAGATACCACATTTTCAGTATGCATCCATCTGTTGCCGTCACTAGACTGCTTCCTACCTTGACCATCGTGAACAGTGCTGCGGTGGACATGGGCACGCAGGAGCACGACTTCCTCAGAGCAGAAGTGGATCTGGAGTTTTGAAAGAAGCTATGTTTGTTGATAAATTTGGACATAGACAAGATGAGAAAAATATTGTGAGTGGGGAAACCTCATTTCCAACAAAAAGCTATACTCCATGAAATAATTCTAGGCCTTTCCATGTGAGCCATGTCAGAGAAAGGGCCTTTCCAGGTTGAGTGAAGCATGAAGATGTCCTCTGAGCTTGGACTCTGAGAAACCCCATCCTTGGTGGGATCCCTGCCGTCCACCTTGCTTCATCTCATTTCCTTGCTCACCCAACCTGTACAAGTTTCTGGTTCTGTTTTTTTTTTTTTTTTTTAACCAAACCTTAGCTCTTATTCATTTAACACATTACACGGCACCTACTATGCGCTGAGCTCTTAGGGTGCTGAGCATGTTTCTCTTTTCCTTGAAAATCTCTTCATTTCCCTTTGCTCTGGGTTAAGGTCAAATTCTCTTTCAGCTACGGCTCTCACCACATCAGACACAGGGCGAGGGTGTCCCCTATGTTCCTGCCACTGGCCATCCACGCCCCTCATGGCTCCATGCCTTTGTTCACAGGTCTTGCCTCTTCCTCCTCCTGTATCAGGGAGAAACTCCATTGTGTCACCGAGGCTGGCTCATCTGTCAGTCCTCTGTGATGCCTCTGTGATCAATGACCTTCCTCAAGTGCCCCATAGCACGTCATGGGGTCTCTGTTTTCCTCTGCCTCAGCAGGACATGAGACCCCAGAGGCAGAACCTGTGTCCTACTCACCTCTGAATCTCCAATCCTTAGCACAATAGATCTTCACATACCATAGATGATAAATACGTACCTTTCTATTTGTCAATTAAAAGGCAAATAACCCTAAGAAATTCTTGAAGAATGAATGAAGGAAGGAGGAATGCCAGCCAAAATGTTTGAACATGACTCTTTTTGGATTCTTGACCTGCACATGGAGTAGCAGCTCATCTGGTACAGTTTGTAGGGATTAGATGGGATCATGTATGGGATACAGCTCTTTATGAAGGGAACACATATGATTTTGTGATTTTTCAGTGTTCCAGTACATGCCTGGTATCTAGCAGACACAGCGTTTGAGGGTCACATGTTGCACATGAGTACACACGCTGTGCCATGTGTGGCCATGGTTGGGATTCCCACAAGCCAGTTTGAGGATTGACCCAGGACAAGGTTCTGCAAGCAGAGCCCCCTGCCACTTTCCCTTTACCCAGAGAGTATTACATGCCTCACTTTCTGAGTCCTCCCTGGTCCCAGCTGAACCATTTTTCTTTTCCCCATTATTGGGCACACTTATTTTTTTGAGTACTCATTGCTGAGTACTTTGGATACAGGTAACTTGGCGATTCTTTTCTCAAGACCTTTGATTTCAACACTAGAATGGATCATGGTGGACCATAGCCAATGAAGACTTCTTGGAGCACAGTTCTGTAGCATGTTTTTCCACTGGCCTTTGGGGAGGGGCCACGTTGGGGCTCTTATCACCTGCCACCTTCCCCTGACCCGAGGCTGTGTCTGGTCCTGTGGTTTCTCTCCCTTCCACAGGTTGTCCCGCCACTCCTGAGCCCCATGTGATTCATTTTTTTCCACTCATTTGATTTTTGAGAAACTGTCCCTCCTTTCCTGAGCTACATGGGAAGGAGGGAGGAAATTTGAGGAATAAAAACTTAGTATTCAGCGATAACAGTGGGATGGAGATAGGTCAGAGCTTGGCTTTCCATGTGAGCCCTTGGACACCACAGAAAGATCCTGCAGTGAAACCAGTCACACTGTTCTGGGCATGTGCCATTCTGTCCAAACTCCAGCTGGCCCGTGGTCTCTCAGAGCCAATTTCTTTGAAATATGCCTCAGTGATGGTAGTTAGCAGCACCGCCCCTGCTCCTTGACTATAGCTAACTAGTCACATAAAGAAAATGTCTCCAGGAAAAAGGGGAATCTACAAAAAATGAAAATGGGTAGTAGAAGGTAGCAGGCAGGGTGTGTTGGAGTTTTGGTGCTTCAGATCTGTAACTAAACAGGGTGTAGATATGATTGATTCCTTGGTGTGATGGTTAATTTTACATGTCAACTTGAATGAGCTACAGGGTACCCAGATATTTGGTCAAATAGTACTCTGGGTGTATCTGTAGGGGCATTTTTGGATGAGACTGACACTTAAGTAGGTGGACTTTGAGTAGATTGCCTTCCTTATTATGGTAGGGATGAAGGTCTGAATAGAACAAAAGAGCTAACCTTACCTTAAGTAAGAAAGAATTCATCCTAACTGCTTTAGAATTGAAACACTGACTTTTTTCCTGCCTTTGGACTTGAACTGAAGTTTCACCTCTTCCTGAGTGCTGAGCCTGCCAGCCTGTGACCTGCAGCTATGGTCTCGGGCTTTGGGACTTGGCCTGGAACTACATGATTGGTTCTCTTGGCCCTTGCCAACCTCTGTAGTTGCATGAGCCAATTCCTTCTAATCTGTCTTTCTTTCTCTCTATATTTTGTTGATTCTATTGCTCTGGAGAACTCAGGCTAATACACTGGTCTCTCTGCACAGCCCTGAGTATAGCCTGAGATCTTGTGATTAGTTGAATGATTGATAAAGATGTAGACTTCACAGAGAAGTTTCTCTGCAGCTTGTGTGGCCCTGCCTGGTGCCTGGTTACTGACTGCTGTCTTGTGTTTCCGGTTGGGCAGGGTTAGAATTTCTGGTACTCAAGCTTGGCACAATCCAGGGTCAGATCTTGTGCTGTGTTTCCCAGAAAGGGATTTTCTAGGCTATTAGGGACTCTGGCCAAAGTGATAGAGAAGGTCTATGTCTAAGGGGCCTAGAAGGTGGCATATAAGTATCCAATCAATAGAACACTGGTGTTTGGATGACTTAGCAGGAATCCAACCTGATTGTCTGAAGTATGGTTCTTCCCCAGTTATACTTCTTTGTATGTGTTTCCTAAACAGCAATAAAATACTGTTTATGGTAATTTTAAAAGTGGGAGGTCCAGAAACTTTTCTCAGCTGTGAATGGTATGGGACTATGTGGGGAAACGTACTCTCTGGGTGCTCTTTCACTGAATCATGATGAACAATTTCTAGAATGTGCCTAGGGCAAAATGGAGATCAGTGGCATAGCTCCCAACTTCAACTTTAACTCAAAGGGTGACCTGGGAAAGTCACTTATTGTTCTTGGTTTCCCATATCCAAGTGGTCCTCAGACCAGCAGACTCTACATCACCTGAAAGCTAGATTTAGACTCTCGTGTCCTGCCCGTGACATACTGTACCAAAATGAACATCTTACAAGATCACCGAGTGATCACATTTGACAAATAATGGTATGAAAGAAGAAGCACAGAGTTTGGGGGTTATTGTGTTGTTGGTATGGACACCATCTATGTGACTTTGGTCATGTCACAGAAACGCTGAGCCTCAATTTCTTTACCTGAAAACTAGGGATAAAAGTATCTATCTACTGACCTGATGGAGTTGTCGTGAGAATGAAATTAATTTAAAATTTCATATGCATGTTTTGAATTACTTGTATGTACCTGGCCTCATATAAATACTGTAGGGACATGGTTCCTGTGCTCAGGAATTCAGCCTCTCGTACAATGAGAAAATATGTATGAATGCATTTTGTAACTGCAAAAGGCTACCTAAATGTTAGCTATTATTAGCATTAATGCAGATAATAAGACCAGCCCTACCTATGCTGCACGATTATCATTAAATTCAAGTGAGATAAAGCATGTTAAAGCCATTTGAAAAACTGAAAAGTACTGACGTAAGAACTTATTATTAGTATTATTATTGCCATCACTGAGTGAATGATAATTAAGTTTAGTAGGGGAAAACCTAGATTTTAATTATAGGCCACAGAGGATCCTGGAGTTTAAATACCAAACATGGACTCTTGAGTAGAACACACAGGTATTCTCACCTGTTTTTGATTCTGCAGGGGAGCAGCGTCGACAATTAACAGGCTGTTAATACTGCTTCCATTTCAGACTATCTGATCCTAGAAGCAGGGATTTCTTTGCAGTTTATTGGCGACCCACTGAAATGCATCCACCTGTGAGGTGGAATGCGCTATCTGATGGGCAGCCTGACAATAGAACTACCCTACAGATTAGGATGTGGTCAGGCGGAAAAAGTACAGGTGGATTATGCTCTGTGAAGTCCTCCATCGGGTGCATGCTCTGGGGCAGACTTCTGCTCTGGGCATTGCTGTCCACAGAGCCAAAGTCATGGTGCTGAAATCCTGAAAGAGGGCAGGCAAAGGAGCTTGGGAATCATCTAGTTTACTCTCTTTTGCAGACACTGTGTCCAGAGAGTCAATGTGTTGTCTGCATCTTCCTCCAGAACCCACTGCAAACTGATGGAAACCCTGGAACTTGACTACTCCGTTCTCCTGACTCATTATGCAGTGATGCGGAGGCCGCTTTCTGGCTTTGAGGTAACTTCTGGGCAGGGAGACAGTTCCCACCGCAGCTGGGATCTGGATGTGTCCGGGGAACTGCTCTTTGTTCATGGAGGGTGATACAATCCCTGCTCTTCTTTCTCCCTAGTTCTCTCTCCACCCTGCTTGTGACATGGTCAGTGTAAATTTTAATGTGCAAGAAGGCCACCCTCTCCCCAAAAGGCCTCGCCCACGTTGCTTATTCCTTTGTTACATACTCACCATGATCTGTTTTGATTTTGAGATGACCATATATGTGTCTGCCTTTTGGGTAGATTCTAAGGCTCTGGGACTCTGGAGAGGGCAGCTCCGCTGTCAAAATCCAGCTTTGTCCCTTGGTAGATCATTCTGTGAACTTGGGCAAGTCACACTGACACTCCAAATCTCATTTTTTAAAATGTGTAAATTGAGATAAAAGCTCATCTAGCTTACATATGGTAAAGGTTAAAGGAGACATGGGCAGTCAGGATCCATGTTACCCATCAGTCATAATGCTGACTCTGTCTCTGTGGGCCTGAGGGGCCACCACTGCCTGGCCACAGCCAGCCTCCTCATCTCCCCATACTACACTCATCCAAGTGCGCTTTCAAGACAAAGATGACCTGAGCTCCCAGTGTGGCAGCTCGATATCATCCCCGAGGTCACCTATTCTGACTGCTGGCCCTATCACAGACACCAGCTGCTGCTTCCTCTGGCTCTCGTCACTGCCCTGCCGTCTCCCATTCTCTTACCTCCTAGCTTGCTCCCATTTTGTTTTGAAGGATGGTGATGAATTATTTTGGGAGGAACATCTTGCCTACTTCCCTATGTGCTGATTAATGCTTGTTGAATTGAGAACAGCTGGATGATACCTGACATTGGACTCTTACCTGGGTCTTGGTTCCTTAGTCACAGCCATATTACACTTCCTCCTGTTCTGAAGCTCATAGCAGGAAGGGACCTCCTTCCTGATCCTGCGTTTCCTCTGCAGTCCACCTAGACTAGATGCATCTTCAGGGCAGGCCTGCTTTGCAGCTGCTCCAGCCTCTCTGCAAAGCCCCTTTGCATCCAGTGGAAACTAACTGTTGGATTACTGCTCCTTGAAATTGACGATGCAACTTTAATTAAAAGAGGAGGCTTCCATTTTTGCAGCAGATATTAGATGCCTCTGAGTGCATCTCAGTTTGTTTCCTAGGAAAATACCTTTCTAACACGCATGGGGTAGAAATTGAGCCTCCAGAGTTTGATGCCCTGGTTTCTAAAGGAAAAAGACCCTTTGAAGAACAGAGAGAAAAGTTTTTGGAGCTGGGAAATCAGGGCCTTCAGGAGAAAGGTGGTGAGGAATGGGGAGAAAGGGACCCAGGAAACAGGTGAGCCTCTCGACAGGATGCTGTGCCCTTGGTGTTATGACCTTCGCCCTGGCATCACGACTTCTCCCAAACAACTGAAGGAGCCTGATGTGCCTGGTTCCCTTGAGCATGTGGGTGAAAAGCTGCTTCTGCCTGTGGGTGGGGGGAAGGCAGGTCTGGAGATTGCACATCTCTGTGATTTCACAGAGTCTAGATGGAGGAGTAAGGTAGGAAACCAACTCTGGACTTCCCCAGACCTTTGAAACTCATGTCTGATGCAATGTGTGTGGAGTGCAGGCATTCAAGGAAATTAAGTCAAGAATGCAAGGGGCAGAAGGCCCCCAGCTGACCTCTGGGTTAGACTCAAGTGGAGTCTGGCACAGAGTCATGCATTTAAAATAATATCCTGCCAGGATTTTTTGTTTCCTTAGAAAGGGATATGGCAAAATTTCAAAGGGAAACTGTTGATATCAGGAGGCCACTTGGGGTCACCTCATGAGGAGTCCATGCAGACTCCCATCTAGTATGGGCAACAAGTGAACTTCAGGAACTTGGGCTCCTGCTCTTCTGCCCCTCACCCTGACTTCTGTCTCAACATACAGTGGTGGCAGCTTCCTCGGGCCACCTGGCATGCTCCGAATGCCACTTCCTCTTCCACTGAGATCCATGAAGCCAGGTTGGTAGATCAGAAACCTGTGGATGTTTGGAGAATGAACAGATGAAGGTTTCTGAGAAGCATCCCACACGATTCCTTTCCCATGGCCCCAAGCGGCCTTCTCTACTCCCTGCAAGGCTGCAGTCAGCAGCAACTGCCGTGCCAAAACCAGCCTGGAAGAGGGGGATCGACACATGTATTTTTCAATTTGACTTACCCAGCTGTCCATATATTTGGTTTCTTTTAACATTCTTTCCACTGGACTTAACCAAAGGAGGAATTTCTCTTTTTTAAAAAATTTTTATTTTTTAATTTATTTTAAAATTTTTACAGACTGCATTTTGATTCATTGGACACAAATGGGGTACAACTTTTCATTTCCATGGTTGTGCATGATGTAGATTCATACCACTCATGTAATCATACATGTACACAGGGTAATGATGTCTGTCTCAGTCCACCATTTTTCATACCCCTGCCCCCTCCCCCTCTCATTTCCCTCTTTGTAATCTAAAGAATAACATGGTTTACACTATAATTAACAGTTTTTAAATTAAAAAATGACCTTAAATAATTCCTGGGTTAACAAAATCACTACTGCAATAATAGACTCCTTGGAAAATAACCAACAGTGAGAATATTACATATCAAACTCATGCCAATGTTGTTCTCACGGGAAATGTCACTGTTCTGAATGCATTCAGAAATAAACAATAAAATTGAAAAGAATTAAACTGAGAAGTGTTAAGAAGTCAGAAGAAAGCAGAACTATGGAAAGCAAGAATTTTTTCAAAGATTTATTTTTTCCTCCTAACAGAAACCGTGTATCCCTTAACAAATATCTCCCCACCCCCACCCCTCCTAACCACCCTTCTGCTCTCTGCTGCTGAGCTCGGTTGTTTTAGATTCCATGCATAAGTGAGAATATGCAGTATTTTTCAGTGCCTGGTTAATTCATTTAGCATAACGTTCTTCAGGTTCATGCAGGATGTAGAAGATAGAATTTCTCTCTTTTAAAGAGTAGAATAGTATTCCGTTGTGTGTATATACAATACATGTTTGGTATCCATTCTTCTGTACATGGAAGGTAGACATTTTTGAAAATCAATAGCAAGTTAGAATATCTGAAGTTATTTTAATGTAATATTATATGATCTATGCAATATTAAAATAATGGAGTAATATTTCTAATAGGTAGTTCTTTTAATATAACCAGATAGACCAAACTGGAAAATATAATTCAGAGATAGCATGAATGCAAATATTAGAAATAAACAAGAGAACATATTCTAGGAAAAGAGGTGTTTTAAAGAGCAAAAGAAATATTATGGACAACTTGATGTTAGTAATCCTAAAAATGCTACGTAAATGAATGGCTTCCTTATACATGTAAATTACCAAGTTGACCCTGAAGAAGCATAAAACCCAAACAGAACACTAGCCATAAGAGAGTAGGAAAAAAAGCCTAAAGGACTACTTCTAAAACAAAGATTGTGGTATGTATCATTTACTATGTTCTTCTCTCAAACCTTTAAAGAAACCCATAAGTCACATAAGTATATAATGAAATCAACAGATTTCATTTTATAAAACTTTAAAAATTATTATGACATAAGATATAAATTCCAAAGGCAAATAATAAATGGAGAAGAAATATGTGCAAATGCATATTTAAAAGGGGCTAATATTCTTTGTGTGCCAAAAGTTCTTAGAGATGAATAAGACAAATCATATTTATCACATAAACTTAAGTTTATTATATGAATTTATCACATGAAATACATTGTTTCATAATACCAGACCTTCTGGAATAGTCTGGATGTTGGGGGAGGGGGGTAACTATAAAAATTGCAAAGGTTGTAACTCAGCAAATATCCCAGGCCCGGCCCTTGGCACCCTCCTCATTCTGCCGTCGTGTGTTCTGCACATCCAGTCGGTCAACAGGCTCTGCGGGCCCAGCGGTGGGTAAGATGCAGAGTCTGGGCGGCCTCTCCACGTGCACAGCTACTCTCTGGTCCAAGCCCCAGCGTCTCTGGTCTCCCTCCACCGACCCCCTACCTGGTGTCCCTGGCTCCTCTCTGCTCCTCCTCCACCTGCAGCCTGAAGAGGTGCTGGAGTGGAGTTAGGATGGAACACGGGGGCCCTCCTTTGGCTCACAGCTCCTGGCGTCTTCCTGTTGACTTCCGGTGCTAAGTCCAACCGAGGCTAACGAGATGTTCCCAGATCCAGGACTTGACCGTTGCAACTACTGCATTTTCTGCTGTCTCCTCTTTCTCATTTCTCTGCCAACACCGGCTTCTTGCGGTTCCTTGAACACGTATAAAGGTCTTTGAACTTGACGTTCCATCTGTTTGGCACACGTTTCTCCTTCATTTCCTGCACAATTTGGTTCCATTTTGTCTTTCCCAGACCAGCCTATTTAAGACAACGCCCCTCTGATCCTACCTCCAATGGTGACAGTCTGGGGAAACAAGTCCCAGACCCAGCGCGGCGCGGAAGCATGCTTCCTATCATTGCTCGGCTCGCAAATGGCTCCCGAAGGTGGGCTAAGGCAGCATCCCCACGCCCTTGGAAGTACCGAGGGACCAAGTGCTTTCCTCAGTGCCTCGTTTCCTGGTGACCGCAGCTCTTGTTAGACCGTGATCTGAGGACGCGAGGTGGCCGTGAGGAGGACAGCAGAGGCTGCGCTGCCTCCCCAGCACCAAGCTTGCTCCTCGCTGTGCACCAGCTCGCTAAGTGCAGCGCTGTCTTTACTCTCACCTTCCACTTTCTCTCACACTTATTCCTAGGAGTCACCCGTGCTGGCGGCTTGCTCTGCTCTGCTCACGTCCCTCTGCCCTGGGCTTCTTTCTCCCTGACCACCTCCAGCATAAAAACCAGTCTGGCAGCCATGGTGTCTCCAGCTCTGTGCTCAGTCACTTTGTCCTCAATTGCACAAAGAAGCCCAAAGGTAGCTTGAGTCATGTCACACTCTCCTGTGCAGGCAGATACCATCCTTGTCGCCCTGTTTTCAAGCAATTAAGAGATGCCTCTGCAGCCCTTCAGTCCTGGGCGCACACTTCCCGAGCCACTCCAAGTGCAAAGGGCTTCACCTTCTCTGAATTTACAGGGTGTGATGCCATTTCCGTTCATTGGGCCACACAAGGCAATAGGCAGGTGGGATGGGTGCGTGGACTTCCGCAAATTACCTCTTTGTATCTGAGTTTCCTTCTCTGTAAAATGGGGACAATATACCTTCATTTCAAGGTCATAGTAGGGCTCCAATACCAATATCTATGAATACCTGGCCTGTAGTTGACACTCATTAGATATGAGTTGATTTTGAATCAGAAACTGAAGATGGAATATTCCTCATTCTTGCAAGGTTGACTCATTGTACTGGCCCTGAGGAAGTCACTGGAAAAGAAAACCTACATTTTACATCAAATGGTTGAATCAAGATATTAAAAAAACTAGTAAACAAGCAAAGCACAGGCAAGCATGCTTAGAAAACTTCTGTGTGTAACTTTCAGGTCTGGTATTTCTAAAGGTGTCTTCTGTGAACTCGGTGAGCACTGGGTGACAGATGTGCAGAGTGACAAATAACAGAAATGGATGAAGATACATGTTGGGTCAAGTCCCAACCACCCTCCTGAGTTGTGTGAGTCTGTTCAAGGCATTTATTTTCCTTCAGACTCAGGTGTTTTGTTTTGTTTTTTTGTCTTTTAAATGAAAAAATACCCCCCAAACAAACAACCAAACAAAAGTAGAATGGGGACCTCTAACGGAAGAATTTATATTCCATTATTCCATTCATGTGTGATCATATCAAAATGAACCCCATTATTGTGTATAGCTGTAATGCTCTAATAAAAATTTTAAAAAAGGAAAAAGAAAAATTCATAGCATGGCTGGGTCAAGACAGAGAACCAGTATTAATATAGCTTTGTCTATTATAAAACCCTGCGAAGTATGAGAGGTTCCTGTAATAATGGTACCGTCTTCTTTTCAATTGAAAAAATAAGTACAGCTATAAGCCTGTGTTTCCCCAGCGTTGTTGGGTTGCCAGGCGCACTCTGCAGATCATAAGCAGCTTCTGCTCCTCCACTTGGGGTTTGCTTTGTCTTTGTCAGGATTGGGAAGGGCATGACCAACAACTGGATCCAGAACCATCACTGACTTCCAAAGGCCCTTGCTTGCCTTTGATAGAACTGTGACTCCCTCTGGGACTGACTAGTGCCTGCTGACCACACAATGATCTCACTCTCTTCCCCTCTCTAACCCATTTCTATATACCTATAGATACATAGCTCTATTTGTATATATCCATACTTAATATTTCCTCTAATTTTTTTTTACCATGGCAGAATTTCCTGATCCAAATTCCTCTTTTTTCTGTAAAAGATAGCCTTACTCATTGCCGTTAAGTACAAATATTCTAGAATGGCTGATAATCACATGAATGAAGACATTTATCTATCTCTTTATTCTCTCTCTCTCTCTCTCTCTCTACCTATCTCTCCAGGTCAGTTGGCTTTCCTTCACTGTGACGTAATAGCTGAGATAATCAACTTATAAAGAGAAAAGGTTTAGTGTGGATCACAGTTGTAGAGGTTTCAGTCCATGGTCGCTTGGCCCTGTTGCTTTTGGCCTGTGGTGTCTCAGTACATCATAACTGGAGCAAATAGCAGAGAAGCTTCTCACCTCATGGTATCCAGGAGGCAAAGAGAGAGGAGAGACAGTATCCCAATATTCCCTTCAAGGACATTGACTTGAATTCCTTGACTCCACCTCCCCAAAGTTCCACCACCTCCTACTAATGACTCTACAGCTGGTAACCAAGCCTTTAAAACATGGGCTTCTGGAGGACACTAAAGAAGCAAACTAAAGCATTATGCAAACTAAAGCATTATCCATTCATCTATCTATCAGTCTATCCACCAAACTTTTCTTCAACCTATCCACTCAGCCCTACCTGCTAGAATTTATCCTTTTTCTTTATCTTTTGCTTGTCTTTGGATCCAACCTGGAATAGAAACTATGGCTTCCATCCAAGAAAATGCCATTTAACTTGTTCTCAGCCAAGTGGCAGTCTAAATTTGGAGCTCACAAGATTTTGAGAATGTCTTTCAACCTTTGGGTGATTATCTGAACTCAATCCAAAACTTCATGCTTGAAGACTCTGCTATTGTTAATTATGGTCCCTTTCACTGCTGGTCAGTTACCACACTGTTTTCATTCTGCCTGGGAAATGACCCTGTACAAATTCCCTGGATTGTTTAAAGCCAGCTGCATGGCAGAGGCTGGTCGATGATGGGTGAACCGAAGAAGGTGGATATAGCTTTCAGCTCGGCCTACCCTGGCTCCCAGCCAGAAGATCCTGGCTTTGCATGAACTCAACTGCATTTCACCCGAATGGCAGCTTTTCCTAACCATTGGTAATGTTGCAGTCTGAGCTACAAGAGCCCCATGAGAACTCTGGGCCAGAACTCACAGAGATGGGTGTGTTTGGGAACACAGTGGTGATTGGGTGCCAGATGACAGGACACGCCACGCTCCCCCATCATGGTTGGAGCTTTGGTGATTTGAGTTAGTCCATTCTATACTCAGGTGGTCCCCTCTAGAGTGAACTCTGGTTGGAGACTTAAGAAATAGCTTTTATTTCACTCTTGGCTTAAAAAAATAAAGGCAGTATATTCTTTTAAAAGAGAAAACAACAAAACAGGTTTTGCAAGGGCTGGATTTTCAGCTCTCAGCTTCCCACACTATCTAAGAGAGGCCTTGGCAAGGGCAGCCAATGGCTATTTAGGGTGAAAAAAAAATTTTGTACAGATGCTTCCCAGCTTGTTATGGGCCAACTCAACTGTTTTGAGAATTGACGATGGTGCAAAAGTGTACCCACACAGCTGTTTTGTTTTTTCACTTTCAATTCAGTAAATTACTTGAGATATTCAGCATTTGATTACAAGATAGGCCTTGCGTGAGATGATTTTGCTCAACTGTAGGCTAATATAAATGTTCTGGGTACCTTTAAGGCAGTCTAGGCTAAACTATCACATTTGGTGGGTTGAGTATAGTAAATGCATTTATGGCTTATGATATTTTCCATTTGCAATGGGCTTATTGAGATGTAACCCCCAAATGAGTTGCAACACCTGTACTTGTGTAGGGCTTTACCTTTAAAATGTCATTCCGACACTGATTGCATGCTGTTCTCTGCTAGGCAGTGTGCTGGGGGAACAAAGGAGTCATGTGAGGTCCTTGCTCTCAAAGAGCTTATAGGCTAGTAGGGGGAAGTTGACATTGATGCCACAGATGTGACAACTCCATTTGTGTCACCATACCATGCACCTGTCCAAGGGAAAGAAGGAAAGAGCCAATTCTGCTGTGTCAAGTTAGAGCAGTTGGAAGAGGAGGACAAATATGTAGAATATTCGTGGTTAAAGAGGTCTTAGATTTTTATGATCCTACATACTCCTTTGAAAGATGAAAGAACTTTATTTTAGAGGGAAGTGATTTGCCCGAGGTCAAATGGCTAGATCAGCTTAGTCCTCAGGACAGCTAGTCTTTCTGTCCCTCAAGACAGTATCTCGTGTCCTCAGGAAGGGACCTGAGCACTTTGGTTGGACACTGACTGTGCCTGGTAAAGGCCCCACGACTCCTGTGTCCTGCAGAAAGGGCAAGTTCAAGGCCAGCAGGGCCTCCAGGCCACACTCTCTGCTTTTCTTATTCTCTTTCCTTGATAACTGGTGTTTTGATGCTTGGAGACTCTCCAGGAATCAGTCACGCTCACTCTTAGATGACAATGATTTCAATTTTTGTAATTTAACCCAGCGTATAACATCTATAGAAAGTTTTAGGAAGAGTAAGTAATAGTAGACTTTCAGGCATTCAGTAGAGATTTAGACAGGGTGAGGGTGGGTGGGCAAGAGTCTTCTGGGTCTCCTCAGTCACACAGTGCTAAAGACGACTCCAGAGGTCTAGTTTTAGAAGCAGTGAGGTTGTTGGGAAAACCTCTGCTTTGTTGTCAGAACCATTCCTTAGCTCACAGAGATGGCGGGTAATCCCTACCATTGCTTATGGAGGAAACTAGATGGTGGAGTAACTGGTATTTTGCAAGAGGAGCCCCAGAGAGATGATGCAAAGCCAAGGTTCCACGATTAACACAGGACATCTGGTGGCCATGCTGCCGAATGGAGCAATGATTTCCTTCTTACCAGGCTCTGGTTCAATCCTGACACCCACAGATACTGTGAGAATGCTGAGACCTGAGAACCAGGCTCACCGGGTGCCCATGGGATTCTTCTGCTCTAGGCTCTTGGCATTGCCTCATGCAAAATGCACCCCAACCTGCATTTGATACGCACTTCGTGCTGTCTTGCTCAAGTCCTGGCTGCCTTTGGCTGTGTGTGCAGAATATTGGCTCTCAGGATCTTGGGACAGGTGTGACTCTGTAAGTATGTATGCATGTGTGTATTCTAATCTTTATGTGTCGGCACACTGACAAATAAAGCCCCAAAGTTTGATACAGGCTTCTGGAGAGTGGAATGTGGAGTACAGTAAAATTTGGTTTCAGGAAATCCTAGATCCTAGAAGATTCTAGGTTAAAAATTCTTCAAACCGTTTAAAGTCATAGAACCTTTATGTAAAAATTCCCAGAATTGTGGCTGTGAGTGAATATTTCTGTGGCTAAAAACTAACATGAATTCTTGTGACTAAGAAAGAATATATATTAAATAATATAGAATTTATTACTTTTTGTCATGGGTATTTTGCAACTAATATTGTCCCTTAATTGAAGGACAGTTTTGTATTGTGCAGTTACTAATGCTAGAAAAGAATCCAGGATGGGACATAGGTAAGAAATAGACTAGTAAGTCATATGTGTAAGAAGGAAGCAGACCAGTATGAAGGGAGGCAGGAGGGAGAAACATCATATTGGCTAAGACAAAATATTGACAACCCATTTTTGCCAAATAAATATGTTTACTGTCTGTAACACAATGCATTGGGCACATATTTGAATATCAGCTAGTACAGCAGATTTCCATCAGAGTATAGTAAAGATCAATATGAAGCCACTGACCTCTAATGATGACCATGTGTCACAGGAAGAAGGGTGGAGTATGGAGGCGGGTAGGCTGGGAGCTAAGGTTTTAAGCCAACTCCTGCCACTGACCCGCATTGTAAGCCTTGGAATCTTACTCCCTATGGTCTCAGATTCCTATTCTGTACATTGAGAAATAATAATGTTACCTCAGAGGATCATGAGAATTAAACAAAATCTCAAATTGCTTAGTACATGGCCAGCATTTAGTCAATGTCAGAGCCCTCGCAATCTTGGAAGCCTTACTGTTTGTAAAGCATCTGCATGTTGCTATGGAGTATGTATGCCCCGCCCCCACCATGCTTAGGTCTTGAAACCCTGCCCCTCAGTGTGAGCGCATTTGGAGATAAGGCCTTGTGAGGGAGTTAGGTTTAGATGGGATCATAAGGGTGAGACCCTCATGATGGGATTAGTATCTTTGCAAGAAGAGAAACTGGTCCTCAACCCCCCTCCACCACCTCTCTCTACCAAGGGAAGACACAGTAAGATGGTGGCCATCTGCAAGCCAGGAAAACAGTTCTCATAAGCAGTGGAACAGGTCAGCAGATTGGGGTTTTGGACGTGCCAGCCTCCAGATCTGTGAGCATAGATGTATGTTGCTTAAACCACCCAGTCTATGGCACTTCATTAGAGCAGTCATGAGATGCATGTATTCCTATTATAACTCCCAGTTCTGGGAGTAGGTAAGGCTGGCTTTATTCCCATTTTGTGACTGGTGAACTGTAAGTCTCAGGGAAGCCAAGCATCAAGTCTAGCATCACAAGGAAGGGTCAGATTTGGGACTGCATTCCAAGACTCTACTGTCTAGTGTGGCATTGTTCAATGATAGGGTGCTGCCTCTGTATAATAATGGGGGCTGCAATGCCAGAACTGAAGATCCTGAGGGCTTGTTTCTAATTCAGCTCCTTCATTGGGTGACAGCAATAATTTTCAACGTGGAGCAAGTTTTGCCCCCCTCACTTCCCAGGGAATATTTGCTAACGCATGGAGTAATTTTGATTGTCTCTGTTATGGTTGGGGTCCAGGTGCTATTAGCGTCTAGAACTTAAAGACCCGGAAAGCTGCTGACCACTGCTGGCTGCTCAGGACAGCTCTCACAGGTGAGCATCCGCAGTTTATGGTGATACGATGGAATGCCTTCTTCACCTGTGGATGGCAATACTTGTGCTGTTTGATTCGCACCATGACTGTTGAGTTTGGGGATCTACATCTTGGTGTAGAGTATAGTTAGTATAAAGCAAGAGGAAGAAAACAGAACCAGTGTCAGAAATAACAGCCCCAAATGCTTAAAAAAGTTACAGCACTGAGGAAATCATGCTAAAGGAATAGGAGGTACCTAAGATGTAAGTATTTCTCAGTCCTATCAACTAATTAAATCATCCTCATGTATATTTAAAATCTGAGAAATCTACAACACCTTCCAAATCCTGAACTTCTTAGTAATACTCCCCTGATTCACATGGCTGTGTAATCCTAGAGAATTGACAAGACATATTCTAGAACCCTCCTCATGACTCTGTTATTAGAGAAGCAGACTGAAACTTTGATTAATTGGATTCCTGGCTAATTTGAACCCCCTGTAATCTTATTCAACAGAAAAGATAAAAATAGCAAGGAAAAGAAATTCATATGAGAGATTTAATTGTGAAGGAAATTTCCCAGGCGTTTGCAGAGTTTGGTGCAGATTCCCACCCCTCCTGCAGGAACTGGACCAACCTGGTGTATAGTGGAAATGGTCCTGGGGTCTTGTAGTGCCTTCCCTCCTCCTACCCCTCCCCTCTCTTCTCCTCTCCTCACTCCTTCTGCTTCCCCTTGCATTTCCCCTTCCCCTTCTTTCTTTCTGTGTTTTAGGTATCACTATTAAACTTCTGCATTTTTTCATGCTGTAGTTTTTTACCATTGTCATTTTTATGATCCTCGATTATCCCAAATTTGTACAATGAGGGCCTCTTCCAGACAATTCCTTTACTTTTTTTTTTTTTAATTTTGTAGTTGTAGAATGACAGCATACCTTTATTTTCTTTGTTTATTTTTATGTGGTGCTGAGGATCAAACCCAGTGCCTCACATGCACCAGACAAGCACTCCGTCACTGAGCTATGGTCTCAGCCCTAGCACAGGATGTCTCTGGATGTTCACCACTCAGACCTGGAATCAGCATTTCTCGGGGACTTTGGATTCCTGTTAGGAGTGGGGAGTGGTATTTTGAACGTCACACGAGTGCACCACACTCCATACTTGTAGTCACACGTGACTTAATGTTAGGGATCTGTTCTGAGGACTGCATTGCTTGGTGATTGAATCATTGTGTGGTCATCACAGAGTTTTCTGTGACAAACTAAACTAGTTAAGATGTCATTGGCAATATGACATTACAGGACTGTCCTTTGGTGCTTAGGGTGTTTTCAGTGTTGTCCAAGCCTTCAGCTCCTTGTGCCTGCAGTGGATCCCCATTGAAAAGCCTGGTTTGACATTTAACTCTGATGCATCTTTCCATTGCCTTGCAAATTCAGGGTTCTCGTCACAGGGACTAGTTGAGAGAAAGGTTTGCTAACACATCTTCTCAAGGAGGGTGTTTTACATACTGTACCTTCTGGCATGATGGTGGTGATAATGACATACATAATATTTCTCTTTGAACAAGACTTGGCTTCAAACAAGGCTAAAAATTTATGTTTGGTAATAAATTTAACAATTGTCCAAAATTAGCACTAGGAATATTGTGAATGACAGTTCAACTAGGGCTAGGCGGATCTTGCTGGAAAACTCATGTACAGAATTCAGAAAAGAGGATAGGCTGAGTTAAGTTTTTAAATTTGGAATCCCATTGCTTAAAAAAAGCAATCTTCTGCTAATTCCTCTTTGCCCCAAATGTATGAGGTAGCTCAGTTTTCACTTGTTTTCCTTCAACAAGTTTCTCAATGAGGCAATAAAACAAAAACAGATCTTTGCCAGGCTCTAAGCACAATTGCTCCAGAGGGCCCAGCACTGTGGCAAGAATGACTTCCCTAAGGGACAGATTGTCAATGCCTGGGGCAGGGGAGAAGTATGGGGTCGGGATGGCCATGCTAGGAAGGAGCCACTTTTTGGGATTGGAAAATGCCACCTGAGATGTGGCCCTTTTCCCCAGAGGTTGCTGGAGAGGAATTCATAAACACAAGACTCCCTGGAAAACCATTTATTGCTACAGCTTCATGACTTGATTTGGAATCGTGTCTCTAGCACAGCTCTAGTTCCGTTGGTTCTGCTCTGTCCAAGCAACTGGGTCGCGTGCCACCAGGGTACTGGATACCCACGTGACTTGTAGAGATGAAGACAGCCTGCTATTTGTACAAGTCTCTCCTGGTGTTCTATGTACAGAAGTCACATCCGGCAGCAGTGCATCTGGAAGTCTGCCAGAGTCACCATATGCCTGCCTCAAAAATGTCTCATCTTGTTCAACAAAGAAGCAGCTAAATGCTGGGTCTTAGGCTGAAAGCGTCTTGTAATAACATCAGACTTTGTTGGAATGAAAGCCAGAGAAGCTTTTGCCCACAGCTGAAGATCTCCTGGGGCATCTTCTTCAGCATCTTCTTCCTCTACAAAAGCAGTATTTCTTGGAGCTTGTCAGGCATAAAGCACAGGGAGGAGCTCATCTCTGTCCAGGTCTGGCGTGCAGAGGCTGCAGATGAGGGAGGGACGGTGACAAGATCCATCCTCTCCCTTCTAGATGAGCAGTGTGGCGGCTATTCACAGACCATATGTCCACCTTTCCCCTAGTTCTCTCGCTTCTTCAAATCCCGGAGAGTCAGAATGGGATTCAAGGACAAAAGGGAATGGGAAAAAGAGAATCTGGGTAGAATGTCAAAAGGCATCCATTGTTTTCTTTCTTTTCTCAGTGTCCATGATGCACTTAGCTAAAAAGACTTTTGACTGTTTATTTTTTTTGGTGGTGGTGGTGAGAGCTTCCAGGGATTGAACCCAGGGGTGCTTAACCACTGAGCCACATCCCCAGTCCTTTAATTTTTTTTTTCTTTTGAGACCAGGTCTCACTGAATTGTTTAGGGTCTTGCTAAGTTGCTGAGGCTGGCTTTGAACTTGGGATCCTCCTGTCTCAGCCTCCTAAGCTGCTGGGATCTCAGGCACGTACCACCATACCTGGTGACTTTTGACTCCTGATAGCCAAGAGTACCAGCTCTCAAGGTTGGGGTCTTAGGATCCTTTTCTTCATAAAGATTGTTGAGAAACCTTAAGTGACTGTTTCTGTGGGTCATATTTATTGATATTTACTATAGCAGAAACTAAAATAGAGGAAAATTTTAAATATGTGTTAGTATGTTCAATAGTAATAATATTACATCCAATGCGTGGTGAATTCTTTTGTGTGTGTGGGGCTGGGGATGGGACCCAGGACCTTGTGCATATCAGGCAAGTGTCTACCACTGAGCTACACCCCCAGCCACTTAAACAACATATTTTAATAAAAAGGACCACATTTTCAAAAATAAGATATTTAATAAGTAAAGGGACAATTTTTCATCTTTGCAAATCTCTTACATGTGTGGCTTCGTAGAAGACAATAGCTATTTCTTATCTGCTTTTTGCATTTGATCTGCACCAATATACTGTTTTGGTTGATACATATTTAATAAAAGCTTCACTCAGATCAGTGGTTGGAAAAGGAAATATTTTAATAGCCTTTCAGACAGTGGTTACTGTTCTTTGATACTCTCCCGAAGCTCAACAAGTGCTAGTTTCTAAAAGTTAGTGCAATGTAGGATGTGAAACCACATCAATGAATTTTTATGCTCCATGAAATTGAAATCTATAGGTCTGGGGGAGATAAGGGAAAAAAGGAAGAAGGATGGATTGTGTAGACTGAAAGGAGGGGTGGGTAGGGGGCAGGGAAGGGAAAGATAATAGAATGAGACAACATCATTATCTTATGTACATGTATGAATATGAAAATGGTAAGATTCTACTTTGTGTTCAACCTGAAAAGCGATAATTGTACTCCATTTGTGTATAATGAATCAAAACATAAATGACTATTTTGGAAAATTCTCATGTAAATTCAATGCCCTTTCTCAGTGATACCATTAGTAAAGAAGAACTTTAAATCTAAGTGATGAACTATGTGAAGCAGTTCCAGAAATATGACAGGTATCAAGGAAAAGTGTTTTCCAAACTGAGGAGATAATGATTGGCACCAGATAAATGTCCCTGAGCTGTGTATACTAGTATCACTATACAAATATCAGCCATGAAAATTTCATATTTTATTTGGTATGAAATTAAAGATTGTTCTACTCATTTCTTATCCCTGTGCATTCCTAAGATATTCTCTTTAATTTTGTGAAATATTTTAATTTGTAATATAAATTGTTAAATCATACCACATTTTACTTTTTTGGTATAATTTTTACTCTTTTATTGATTCAATTAAATTATATATAATATTAGGATACATGTTGTCATAATCACAAAAGCATGGAATAAAATTTGTTCTAATTAAAAAAGAGAAATCTACAGGTAGAGCTTGCACTCCTACTGTACTTCATTCATGCATGATTTTGTAATTTTCCTGCATTGGTTGTTCGAGTCCTGTAAACTTTCCAATTGTTGATATGTTTCATTTAAAAAGAAATGACATTCTTTCATTTTTAACCTCATTAGAAAAGTCACTCTCATATTGATAATCATTTCTCTTTGAGTGACTGACTCACTTTGTTCATTTTCAATAACATACCTGCCAAATACACAAACTTAAATAACCATAGTGTTATGGTCATTCACCTTTTCAAGTAAAAATGCCACTCTTTTGCTATAGCTCAGCTCATAACTCAGCCACATAAGTGCTTTTCCTTCAGACAACCACTGGGCTTCAGTCTGCAACAGAAGTACTTTATGCATGGTCCCCATTTGTCACCCTGGGTAGTAAATAGCCGTGCACTCAGAGGTCAGAATTTAATAATATTATTACTTTTCCCTGCTTTATCAAAGACACTCTTAAGATGGATTGGCACCCCCCCACCCCCCGCCGCCGAAAGTATGCGGCACTGCCTATGTCACTAGTAGGGCTTGGTGTCACTTCCTTGATCACGCTAAGTGAGCGGCAGTTTTATCCACCACTGCTCCCGCACCACTGGTGCAAATGTCAGCATAGTTGATCCAGGATAAAACACGAGATGTTTAAAAGCTATTCGACACTTTGAATATTTCAGTACCACTTGCGTTTGCTGCCAAGCAATTATATAAAACATCTTCTTTGATCATTAGCTGGTACTGATATCAGACAAGTTCAAGCAAAACAACAAGTTTAACCATATCTATGGGCTCGTTTAATTGTAAACAAAAGTGCAATTCTGCAGAGGAGATGCTAACTCCATTTTCATGTGTGCAACACATTTTTAATTGATCAAGGTGCTGCATGTTTGGAGAGTGTTAGGTGGTATACCAGCTTTTCATCCAGTAGGCACTCAGCGAATGTCAAGTGTAGGAGCTTTACCAAAGTCTCAGCTGTCATTTCATTGCCTCAACTGACACTGCACATACTGGGTCTTAACACGACACCAGAGCTTCCCTGACGCTAAACTGACACTAAGATACTGTTCCGTGATGTTGTACTGCATAAGGCACAACTAGAAAATTATCCACCATAAGACTGAGAAAAAACAGCTTAAGTATATTTTAACTTCTTATGTTTAATTTTGTTCAGTTTATTTGGAGCAGTTTTTTTTCCTTCCATGAGTCAGACAACTCTCCAGTGTGTCCATGTTATCTTTTTCAGTGTTTTAGAAGTTAACAGTGCAATGGTGGATTCAAGAAGTGTCAATTTTGGAGCCAGGTATGGTGGCACACACCTGTAATCTTAAAACCCAGGAGGCTGAGACAGGAAGATTACAAGTTTGAGGCCAGCCTCAGCAAATTAGCAAGACCCTCTGCAAGTTAGTGAGACCCTGCTTTAAAAGAAAAAAAATCAAAAGGACTTGGGGATGTAGCTCAGTGGTAAAATGCCCCTGGGTTAAATCGCACCCTCTGACAAAAAAGGAAAAAAAAATTGTTAACCCTAAATCAATAAACTATCCTAAAATACCTAAAACCATAGATTTAAAATGCTTTTCAAATTTATTTCAGAGTGAACTTTTTTAAGTTTTAAAATAATGTTTTAAATACAACTTGGAAAGGTTTAAAAAAATTAAAAATATTTTTGCAAAAGACAAAAATTTTATTTTGATAAATATAATGAGGAAGACTTGGGCTTTTTAAATGGCAATTTATTGGATGGCAAAAAAATATAACACAGATTATAGACGGTATAACTGAAGGTGCTCATAAAATCTCCCATGTCCTGAGAATGAAGTGCTCTGAATGCTTAACCTGCAGCCTGGAAACTGGAAACACCTGAGAACACACACCTACGTGTTCCCTCAGTCACCAGCACACATTGTGGAGCTTCAGGAAAAAGCTCTACATGTTCATCAGAGAATGAGCAAAAAGTTAAGTCCAGCTTTAGGAGGGCTAAGGATGTCATTTGGACATCATGGACCCCCTGGGAGAGCTGCTGACTCTTTGAGAGCTGCTGGATAAGATGGAACCGAACAAGGCTCAGAGGAAGGAAAGAAAAATGAGAACTACTTAAGACCCTGCTTCCCTTATTAAGGGGGAGAAAAAGGGAATGACTTTGCACTTGCTTATCAAAGAAAGAAGAACAGCCTTACCCAGGAGTGCAGGGTGCATTTATCTGGAGAACATTTTGTGAGTGATCCTAAGTCATCACTATGCAGTAGAAGGTTGCTGGCCTGGGTACAAGTCTCATGGAGATTTGGGTATAAATCAGTATAAAAGTGAAAAAGGAGAACGAGTAGAAATAAATGCGTTTGAAAGAGTTACTTCTCCCTCCTGAAACTTCACAGGTCTAGTTCTCATTTTTTTTTGCAAAGTATAACCTTTAAAAAGGTGAATGTTTGTTTCTTTACCACTGTTTTTCTATCATGCGTTGTGATTGTCCTCCCTGTGTGCCCATTTTGTTGCTTAGGATTTTCTGCCAGATGGTAGGGAATCTGTGTTGACTTAAGTTCCATGAGGTGTAGTAATGGGTTTTCAGGGCCAGTGATATTGTCTGGAAAGAAATAGTATTGGAAAGAGCAGGGCCTCCTTTGGCTCGTTCTTCTCAGTTCCATTGCTTTATACTTTATCTTTCCCCCTCTGGGCCATCAGAGGATTTAAGATGAATCTAAAACAAAACCCAAACCATAAAAAACCACAATAGAACTCTAGAGCAGCACAGCCTGTTAGAAATTCCTTTAAAGATGGAAATGTTCTACAACCATGCTATCCACGATGAATGCCATCCTTCCCACGAGCTATTGAATTCCTGGAATGCAGCTAGTGCAACTGACCAATTGAATATTTTAATTTAACTTAAATAGCCACAGTGGTGTGTGCCTACCATACTGAAGAGCACATCTCTAGAAATCATTGGCTCAGACCAATCTTCAGTTTCCTCTTATCTCTATACTTCTAAATCCCGTTGGTTTTAATAACTCATCTTTCAACAGTTATTCATGTTGCTTCCTTTGATGGAATCTCCTTTGCCCTTTAAATTGCAATTTCAATATCATCTATTCTACTAAAATTCCCCAGCAGTTAGAAGCAAAATTAATTCTTCCTTAATCTGTACTCATGCGGTATCTTATTCATAGTGCTGATAGAGCACCTACCAACTTGTCTTTTTAGTAGTTTCACCATGCTTATCTCTCCCCTGCACTATCCAATACAGATGCCACTCCACTTGTGATGGGCTAAATTTAAATTAATTAAAATGGAATGAAATTAAAAATTCATTTCATCAGTTGCTCTCGCCATTTCAGGGATTCAATAGCTGCATATGGCTAGCGGCTGCCAGATTGGAGAGCACAGATGTAGAACATTTCCATCATTGCAGGGAGCACAGACTCAATTACCCAGTAGTCTGATCATCTTTGTGTCTCCAAGAGGTTTGCAGAGTTTAGAAGCAACTAAGCCCTTATCCTATCAGGACATGACAAAAGGACATGGGCCCATCTGATGCTAATATGTGAAAGGTGGAGCCAAAGACCAGGTGGTGAGTTAAAGAATCAGGATATTGGAAAAAGTACCGCAGAACACCAAAGGCTCTTGGGTTGGCAGTAATGAAGGTATGGCCAGGGGTTACATACTGGATGAGTTAGCCAAGCACGGTCAATGTCAAAGTATATTTGCCAGATAAAGTGCGGGCACAAAGGTTGTGAATACAAGGATTTTCATGAACAGGCGACATCTGCATCCCTGTTAAGCAACTGGAATCTTAGAGCTGTACTGAAGTTGTGGCACCCACTGCAGGAGAGAAAGTACTTACTAATAATGAAATACAATGGGCCTACGTGTCAGTGAAAATCATGCATTTCAGATTAAATGCAGAAGTTATAAGCCACATATACACTGAGAAATAGTAGCTTGAGGATGAAAAGTTTCTCCCATCAGCAGGTTCACAGTCTAGAGAGAGAAATGCGCATGGATGAAGAGCTAGTGTAACATGGCCATGCCAGTAATAGGAATGAAAGATGGAACCCGCGAGGGAGAGTGAGTCCTCCCACTCGGCTTCTAATGGCTTCATTCTTCCCAATAGCAATCCACCTGTTCCTTCGTGCTGCCCAGGGGCAGAGATGTTTGTCAAATAGAAGAATAAGCGTCCGCTTAACAAACACACTTTACTTCTGTTTCTTGTAATCTGAGCCTTATCTCTTCATTGCTCCTCATTCAGATGCCTCCAGATTCCCAACTCTTCACCCAATTCAACTTCACCCTTGAATTCTTTTGCACAACTTAACTTTCATCAGTAGACAATCACTCAGCCAATGAGTGCTGCCTGCTACTGGTTGCTTTGGAAGAGAACATGTAGGTCCTTGTCCTCAAATAGCTTAGAATTTTTGACAGGAAAATAAGAATAATTCACTCACCACCTATTCAATACAGTTATGTTAAATATCACATGAACGGCATAGACATTGTGAGGCCAGTTCGTAGGAGGAAAGGACGGACACTTTCCAGCTGGTGTGGCCCAGCTGTTGTGATTCATCAACATAAAGATGCCTAGGGGGATGGTAGCAGGTCTGTTTTTTGGAGGACTTTACTGCTAAAGTAAGCCATTCCAGGGAGTAAGGAGATTGATTCCATTTAAAGAGTCTGTGCTTTCCTTTCTAGGAGAGGGTTGGCAAGGGGACTCTCTGCATTGGAATTCAATGACCAGCAGCTTGACACAACTGTCACAGATTGTCTGTTTTTTTTTTTTTTTTTTTTTGTGGTGGTGGTGGTTGGGGGAGCTGGTGCTTCTCCTGGCTGTGAATTAGGTCCTTTGGGAAGCTGCAGAAATTCTTTAAGGTCACAAAAGTACCATTATGGTTCTTGTATGTATCACAAAAAGTCCCCTTATTAATTGTGTGCTCTAGACAATGTAGATTCTTATAATTTACTTGCAATTCATGGCAATACTGAGTCAGACCTGAGCCAGGAGGAGCACTTTCTTGGCATTCATAGTGATAACCTGGAGAATTTTTGGAGGTAAAACCCACAATCACAGGGTGCCTCTAAGACTCTGCTCCCCGGAGTTCTCACTCTCCCAAGAGTTAGTTCCCATTCATCCTTGAGAAATTAACCAAATAGCTATCTCAGTGTCACTGGTTTTTGGATGGATCCTACAGTTTCTGCTCCAGGTAAGCAGATCTTGTCCAAGAGTCTCTGAACTTGGCCTGTCTCTCCAGGTTCTGAGTGTTTAAGATGTGCACTTGGACCCTTTGATATGAATGGATTTAGAGTGTGAGTTAGATTTTGCATATGGGTTCTTCTCACATGCAAATTAACCTTGGCTCTAAAACTAGACTTGCTTGTCAGGCCTTTTGTTTAAGTTAGTTCTCGGGCTGCAGTGGGAAGGAAGGAAGGAAGGAAGGAAGGAAGGAAGGAAGGAAGGAAGGAAGGAAGGAAGGAAGGAAGGAAGAACTCTGCATGACTTTTTATGTTTAAGGAGTCCTTCAGATTCTGCCTCATTTGGGGGGAGCTTATGGCAACAAGTCCTTGTAATTGTGGAAGAGAATCCTGAAAAACTTTATAGTTTCTTAGACCTGTAATTCTTTAAATTCGGTTTTAGGATAATGTATAAAGGAGTTTATTGAGATTGACTGAATTTATATTAGATGCTAAGTTAATATCTACATGTATTGTAACATGTAATCATATTACATGCTAAGTTAACTTAGCATTCAAAGGTGGATCTACCACCGTAAGTAATGGAATGTGGTTCTATTCTTAACACCAATCCCTGCGTAAGAATGAAGAAACTCCTTCTGAAGTGTAGCAAAGAAAATGTTTTTGCCCTAACCTTGTATGTATCCTCTTTTTCTTACTTTAATTCTATGACATTTTCCTTTTCTTTTATAAAAGCCCATGGTATTTTGGATCTCACAAGATCTACCTGGGGACATATATTGCTTTGAATTAGGAATCGTATTCAAATTACCTCTTGATAAGCAAATATTCAAATTTCAGAAAATTCAGAGATAATTTTAAAATCAAAATCGCAGCTTTGAAATCAGGCACCCGGGCTTGAGCTTTCGGCTCTGTTGAGCCTAAATCTCATGACCCTTGGCATGCTCTCGACCTCCATATACCTTTTCATTTCTAAAATGGACATGAGAACCACATCACACTTACAGGATAGGAGGGAGGATTCAATGAGACAGCCCAAGTGCTTGCATTTGGTGTGATCTTGATAAACGTTAGCTCTTAATAGTACTAATACTGACCTCTAGTCCTTCCTGTCGCTGCTGCCTCTGTCGGGTGACTACTGTGCTCCATGCAAAACTGAGCCCAGGGCCATCTGTTTCTTCCCCATCTCCATCAACTGTCTGCTGCAGCTGCTAGTGACTCAGGAGGGACTTTTCTCCCTGTTGCTCTGAGTCCTGTGCATCTCAGCAGGAGAATCTTCTTGTTCTTGCTTTCAGTAGAAAGAAGATATTTTCTGGATTGAGTAATAGAAAAAGATCCTTATTTCTCTCACATCTCCCTCCCACCCACACATTTTGTAGAAAATCTCTGATCCTGCCCCCCATGTGCACCCCCAGCCTCTCCCTTTGGCATGTGCAGTCTGGGAGATCTCTATGTTACTTCATACTGTATGCTGCCTGTATTGGCACTGTCCCAACTATTTGTTTTTTTAAATATGAGTCAGTACATTTTTCTATTGATTTGATCCACATACCTACTTACTGTTGGATGTTTGCAAACCATTACCTGCTACCAAGTGAAACTATGGTTTTTTTTTCTTTTTTTTTTTGCGGTGCTGGGGATTGAACTCAGGGCCTTGTGTTTGCAAATCAGGCACTCTACCAACTGAGCTATGTCCCCAGCCCCCAAGTGAAACTATGGAGATGCTGAAGCTTGGCTTCCTCCTGTCTTGGGTCTTTTTTTCTGAGTTTTCCCGTTTTTTCTCTGCATCTTACCTCCGCAGGCTGCCATGCTAATTGCCAACTAAAATTATGCCCATTTAGTTTGGCAGGTGAGTCTGAGCTCATGGAAGCCCCTCGAGATTATATCCTGATCTGATCAAGGAGAGAGTCGAACTTTACATCCAAGAGTAAACATGTTTTTCTTCTTCTTCTCCAGAAAAAATTTCCATGAGGAATGAAAGGAAATGACAACCCTGAAATGAACCAAGGACATAAAGAAGTCGGTGTCTGGTAACCATGTGTTTGTGGCACCCCATGCAGCTCACCTGCATGGTCTCCTGATGGAGCACCTCTGGGGAGGCAGATGCAGACTCACAGCGCAGAAGGGACTTTTCCAAGGTCACCCAGCTAGGACCTCACGTGGTAGAGTGAGGACTTAGCACCACACTTCTTGAGAAATTCGGCTGCATTTTGCATTGTACCTGGGGGACAGTGGGCTTCGTGTTGCCGCAGTTTCCACATCTGCAATTGCAACTGACCAGAGATTGAAAATATGTGGGATAAAAATGTGTCTGTGCTGAACATGCAGATTTTTTTTTTATTCCCTTAACAATATAATATAGCAACTATTTACGTTGTTAGGTATTGTATAAAGTCTAGAGATGATGTGACGTATACAGGAGGATGTATGTAGGTTCTATGCAAATGCTACACCATTTTCTACAAGGGACTTGAGCATCCATAGATTTGGGTACCCTTGGGGGTCCTGGAACCAGTGCCCTGCCCATGCTGAGGGGCAACTATACTCACAAGGGCTGCCGGGAAGTCGATCTGTGGGTGCTTCCTTAACGTGAGGTCCTGTTTCCTGCTGTCAGCTGTGGGAGTGGAGATCAGAAAGGGTTAACAGGTAGCTTGCACATCCTTCAAGAACGCTGCTGACCTTTGTACAGTAAAATAATAAAGTTCCAATTTGGGAGCGAATTTGCTACTGTGACACTAATCCTGCCCCAGGCGATTAGAGGACTAGATGAGCCCAGAGCTTTATGAGCCATCACTGTGGCACTGGAGGGTGATTCAGCGTGTCGGGCGCTGGGAGGATAGTTGTTAATTGGAACTGGAGAGAAGGAGCCCTGGTTTGGCAGCTCGGATTTAAATGGGTGGATTGTCTGGCGGAGACTGTTTCAGTTCTGTCTTGGCTTTGGTTCAGTGCATGCAGCCAGACTGTCCTGCTCCCAGCTGGACTTTGCTTGAAGTGCTTTTCTTTTCTATTCTCATTTCTTCTTTCCCTTCTCCTTCTTCTTTGTCAGTTTGCAACTCCAAATTTCATATGAACCTGAGTGAGTGGAAAACAATGGCAGTATAGCCAACTTAAATCCCTTGCCCTTGAGAATTCTCTGGAACCCTATTACCCTTACTTCTGTCTGTAGTCGGCATTGACCTCGGCTCTCTCCCTCCTTGCCATGGAGGGTGGTTGACTGCAAGCACATCTTCAGTGCACTTCAGCTCAGCAAGTGTTTATTAGGTTCCTAGTGAGAAGAAGGAGCAGAGATGGAGAAGCCAGAGATGTGAGTTCAAGGCCTGCTTTTACTACCTGGATAAATAACTGGATTACCTGAAGCCTGAGCTTCCTGCTTTGTAAAATGATTAGAAAAATCATACTCATCTAGCAGGTTAATTTTTAACCCATGCATGTAAGAGGCTCCTGTGAAATCAATAAGTAAAAGCAAAAACCAAACAAAACCCCCCAAACAAAACAAAACACAATATCCTCTCAACATTTATGAAATTCAAGAGTCATAACTCCTTGAAGCTTTAAAAAAAATTCTTTTATTTCCCTCATGAAGATAGAGTCTGTTCAACCTTGAATTTTGTTAATGTGAGATCTGTGTGTGGCCATCACCCACAATCCACACAGTGTAGACAGGGGGTGGGCAGACAGAGTAGAGTAACAGTGGGGACTTCAGTACAACCTTGGGGCCACAGCTTGCTCTACTCACTCCTGATTTCCAGTCTCCAGGTCAATTTTAGGAACTGTTTTGTATGACAGTTCCCTCTTGCACATCAAACTATTTTCTGAGTTTTTCATCTTAGACAGTGTCGATTTTATCTCTTTCTCCATATACTTTGTATGGGTTTCCTCTGGCTGCTGTTGCAAATGAGCTTGAAACAACAGATTTATCTTCACAAAGTTCTGGAGGCCAGAAGTCCAAAAAGCAGTCTCATGGGCTAAAATCAAAGGAAGGATAAATGGGTGTTGAAGAACTGGAGAAGTGAAGGTGGGACACTGAGGTAACACAAAGGGAGTAGCTTCAGGGAGCAGTTGGCGCACTCAGGGCGATAGATGGAAAGAGTCATTGGGCCTCGCTAGGCTTCGAAGGAGGTGTCTCAGGGAGCGAAGACCAAGTCCTTGAGGAGGTGCTGCCAGCCAGTGCCTACCCTGCAAAAGGGAGCATGAGATTGGTTCTGGAATTCCAGAGAATAAAATGCTGGAAGCCTGGAGACTCATCAGTGGGCTCAGCAGTGGCAGGGAAGCTGCTGATGGCAATGGAAGGCAGCAGAAAGACCCTGTCCTTGTTCCCCACCTGCTCCTGCAACCCCCTTCCATGCCACCTAGCAACAGGCTCACCAGGATGCTAGTTAATGAGGGAGAAGGGCAGTTGGCAGAGTCCCACCCGGGGTGGGCTGGGGCCGAGAGGCAACAGCTTAGGGTCGCCTTCCAACTTCTTTGTTGCTGGAAGTTGTGGACGTTCCGCCACAAGCCCCATATCATGAACTTCCACGTGAGGAACCTTGGTGTGGCTCTCTCTTTCCATCATGATGCTGGGCATTTGCTGGGTCCTTTAGATCCGGAAACTCTTTTCAATTTTGGGACATTCTTGTATTTTCCACTGCGGTCATTTTGCCCTCCTCCATTTTCTTGGTTTCTCTTTCTAGGCTGCCTGCTATATGTCTCTGTGAATTCTGGCTTTGATTATCTAATTTTCTTATCTCTTTGCTTTGTATTTCTTACCCTCTTTCCTTCTTATTATCTGAAATGTAAAATTTTCTCAACTTTCTGTTTTAACGATTTTAATTTTTTTAAAAAAAATTCCATAGCCAATTTTGAAATTCCCAAGATCTCTTTTGGACTCTTCTTTCTTAAACTGTGCTCTATGGATCTAGTTTTATCCTTTCTTTTATTTGTTAAATATGCTTATTTTTTTCTACTAAACATATTTTCCTTCTTTTCTTTCCTTTTTCTTTTTTCTTTTGGCTTTTTCTTTTGTGTTACAGGCTTTCCTCAAACTTCAGATACTCATCGACCTTCCTTAGGAAGGATCAAAGGCTGAGTGGAAAAACTATGGGGGGGTCGGACTCTGAAATTTTTTTGGTACTGGGAATTGAACCCAGGGGTGCTTTACCACTGAGTTACATCCCAGCCCTTTTTTATTTTTTATTTTAAGACCTGGTCTTGCTAAGTTGCTGAGGTTGGCCTTGAACTTGTAATCCTCCTGCCTCAGCCTCCTGAGGAACTGGGATTACAGGAGTGTGCCACTGTGCCCGGCCTGGACTGGGCTCTTTGATTTCTGGGTCTCTCTATGGGATGTTCTGATCATTTGTTAGGGATAAAACATCAACAATTACAGGTCCTAGATTTCCCCCTTCCCTGGGCCTGTCGTTTTCCCCAGAAAGGAGCTATTTAGTTTCTAGCCTGGGATCTAAGAAGAAATCTATAAAAGAAAAGTGGTCACTACTTTTCTGATTTAGCTAGGCTGAGATGGAGGTCATGCACGATGTCTTGCTCCTTCCTGCTCCTATTGCCTAGTTTCTGTTTCTAGAGCTTCTTTGTCTAATCCGTACGGAGAACAAGTCTCTCTTCCTCTGCCAGGGTTGGAGATGGCTAACTTAGCTGTGCAGTCCGAGGAAGAAAATCTTTGGCTTTACCTACTCCTTACCCAGATATCCAACCAGTTCTTCTCTACCCACCCACTCTGGCCATTGGAAGTTCTTGCTGTTCATGGTATTGGCACCAAACAGACACGAAGATTAATGTAATGGACCAGAAGACACAGAAACAAACCCACATAAATACAGTTTTCTCATACTAGACACAGGTGCCAGAAACTTATGTTTTAGAAAAGATAGCTTTTTTAACACGTGGTGCTAGGAAAACGGGAGATCCCTATATAATAGAATGAAATTTAACCCCTATCTCTCACCCTGCCCCAAAATCAACTCAAAGTGGATCAAAGACCTCTGAATTAGACCAGACACCTTGCAGCTTCTTGAAGAATTTGTAGGCCCAACACACCAGTATGTCGGCTCAGGCACTGACTTCCTTAACAAGACTCCTAAAGCATAAGAAGTAAAATAAAAAATCAATTAAGTGGCATGGCATCGAATTAAAAAGCTTCTTCACAGCAAGGGAAATAATTAAGAGAATGAAGAGAGAGCCTACAGAGTGAGAGAAAATCTTTGCCACCTGCTCCTCAGATATGGCCTTAATATCCAGGATAAACAAAGAACTTGAAAAACTTAGCACCAAAACAAAACAAAACAAAAACCCACAAATAACCAAATCATTAAATGGGCAAAGGGACTGAACAGACCCTTCTCAGAAGAAGAAATACAAAAGGTCAACAAATATCTGAAAAAAAGTTCAACATCTCTAGCAGTTAGGGAAATGCAAATTAAAACTACATTGAGATTTCATCTCATTCCAATCAAAATGGCAATTATCAAGAATACAAGTAACAATAACGTTGGTGAGAATCTGGGGAAAAAGTTTCACTTATACATTGCTGATAGGATTGCAGATTAATACAACCACTCCGGAAAGCAGCATGGAGATTCCTCAAAAAACTAGGAATGGAGCCATCACATGACCCAACTGTCCCATTCCTCAGTATACATCCAGGATATTTAAAATCAGCATACCACCGTAACAGCCATGTCAATGTTTATAGCAGCACAATTTGTAATAGCCTAAGTTATGAAATTTGGTGCCCTTCAATGGAAGAATGGATAAAGAAAATGTGGCATATATACACAATGGAGTATGACTCAGCCATAAGGAATGACTTCATAGCATTTACTGGTAAATGGATGGAATTGGAGTCCATCATGTTAAGTGAAATAAGCCAGTCTCCCAAAATCCAGGGTTAAATGTTTTCTCTGATATGCAGAAGCTAATCCAAAATCAGAGGGTGACTAAAACAATAGAAGAAAGATCAGTGGAGTAGACAAAGGGGAATGAAGGGAAGGGAAAAGGGAAGGGAAGGGGGAAGACAGTGGAATGAATCTGACTTAACTTTCCTATGTACATATATGAATATACCACAGAGAATCTCACCATCATGTATACCCACAAGACTCTAATTTAAAAAGGAAGCTTTAAATGAATAGCAGGAAGTTCAGTAGAGTAGAAGGAAGGGAGATGGGGGAAAAGAGGAGGGAAGAGAAAGGGGGAAGGACTGGGGACTGAACTAGAACAAGTTATATTCCATGCTTTTATAAACATGTCAAAATGAATCCTACTGTTATGTGTAACTAAAAAGAACCAATAAAAAATGATCCTTTCTAAATCTTAAAAAAATAAGAAGTTCTTGCTGCTACCACTTGATGAGGTTTTCTGAGCATCCTTCTCCCCCAAGCAGGGAAACATGAGCCCTTATCTCTTTCTGGCCACTCGTTTTGCCAAATCAATACCAGAAACCATCTGGTATCGTTTTATCAGAACACAGCCTTATATTGATTGGACAGGATGTTGTGGGAAGTGTACTAAGTACTTGTCCAGGATGTTGAGAAGGATTGACAACATGAGCACTCCCAGGGTCTCCTTTGGTTTCTCTTTACACACCTGCTCAGGACAGCAGGGTGTGGGCAGGTCCTTGACCAATTTTACACTGGTGCCCAGGTCCTTCCTGCTAAGGAAGCAGCTGAGGCTCACCTCCTCCATGAAGGCTTTCTGAACACCCTAGTTCACACTTCCACTTTTTTTTTTCTAATTAACTCTCCATGGTGCTGAGCCCTGGGCTTGCCTGGACATCTCACCTTGCTATCTGATGGTGTTCATTGCCCCCCATACTGGAAGTACTGGGGATTGAACCCAGGAGCACTCTACCACTGAGCTACAGCCCCAGTCTATTTTATTTTTTATTTTGAGACAGTGTCTCACTAAGTTGCTGAGGTTGGTCTTGAACTCACAATCCTTCCGCCTCAGCCTCCAGATTTGCTGGGATTACAGGTGTGCACCACTATGCGCAGCCTAGAGTTATTCATTTTTTTAAGGAGCTTATCTCTTTTAAGCCCATGGACAGTGGGCACTTTGAGGGTGGTGGTGCCTGGGTTGTACTTGCTCATATCTGCCTGTTCTTGCAAAGTGCCTTCACGCTTGCACGCCTGCTTACACACTTACATACACAAATCTACTTGTGACCTTAGACCAGCAGGTATTGGACTAGAGCGAATCATTACGGAAGAGATATTAATTTCTTAGGTATGCGTATGGTTGTTCAGACTTCATACAGAACCTTCTTGTATTTCATGCCATTGCAATTTCAGAACCATCTGGGAGGGAGATGTATTGCACCTTTATCCACAGCTGAAAACACAGGCCCAGAGGAGAGATGTGAAACTCAGGGCTTGTTGCCAGCCCTTCTGATGGCCAGATATTCTTTGCCACAGATTATATTCCCTGTCCTCACAACAGGAGGGCTGGCAGGGTGCCCTCTTGGACCTGCTCTGCAGAGGGAGCAGCCTGGCCCTCATGGCCAGGTGAGGGGACTAGGCCGGCAGGCCCAGGTGTCTGGCCTCCCAGTCCCCTACTCCCACTTCCTCTCCCATGAATATGGGATAGTTTCGTCATAAAAATGCAAGCATGGTCATAAAACATGTCTTTGTGGGGAAGAAAGTTCCCAGGCCTCGGAATGTGTGTGCGTACGTGCGAGACAAGCTGAGACAGGTGTCCCTCTCCTCCTCCCCCAGGCCCGGCCTGCATGGCCAGGTGTGATCCCATACTAACCTTCGACACGATGGGAGTCCTAAAAAGCTGGTGGCATCTGATACCCTCCCTATCAGGCTCAGGACCGTTTTCTAAAAGCCTTTGCATTCCCTGGGTCAAAGGCTCATTTCCCCTGCCTCAAGAGACATGTGTATTTCAGCAGAAATTTAATCCCTGGGGTTCCAGTTCCTTCACACTTACATCAGTTAAAATGGCATTTCTGAGGAGACATGTGACCCCTCAGAAGCCTCTGGAGACTGCGCTCAGTTTGGAATCCCTCTTGTTTTTTGACCTGAGACAAGTAAAAGAAGAAGTCACGTTTTGTTTTCAAAATGATCTTGACAAAGTCTTGCCTTCAGATTGGTGGGGGTGGAATCTTCTCTCTCAGGATTCCCGGGCCACTCTGCCCTATCACTTTGCTTGAGAGAAGCAGCTGCCAGTCTCAGCCCGTGTCTGTGACCCTGAACTCAAAGGGCTGGGCTCCTGGGTAGAGCTGGAATCAGAGGAGTTTTCGTTCCGGAAGGACCCAAGAGGTTATCTTCCAATTATCTGCCCACCTTTTACAGATGAAGGAACGGACATCCATGCAGGAAATGTCTTCCTGAGATCACACAGATAATTAATAGAGATTCCTATTGTTTGAAGGACACTCACTGCTGAATGTCTCCCTAAATGTCCTGTTTTTTTTTTAGTGTATTTATCAATTCAAGAATTCATTAATGACTCATTATTACACCCTCTTCACTGAGGGGTAATGAGGCTTTCCGGGATGGGATTCCCAGTGTAGGGTCATACATTTTTGGTGGCAGGATGGAAGTCAGAGTCCAAGTGTGTGATGCCCACATTTGCAGTCTTAACCAAGTGTGCTGCAGAGCATGGAGGTATGTCTTGGCAAGAACCTGGGGCCCCCAATATCTGTCCTGTAGGTCCTGTCCTGATTTTGACCTTAAGGATATTTATATCATTGTTAGACTTCAGTATGGATGTCTGGCTCCTAAAACCTTGAATCATTTTTTCCCAGTCTGGGTGCTCTGAAAACTAATACTGAGTTCAGAAAGAAGGGGAGAAACGAGAAATCACGCTCACCCACTTGTACTTGGAGTCAGGCATGGAGCTGGATTCTGTATGCTTTGCTCTTCCATATTTCCCCTTCTCCATTTTTGCCACTAAGGAGACTACAGCTTGGAGAGGTTAAATAATGTGCCTGAAGGCATGACTTCTACTTGTGGGGATCTTTTTGCTGCATTGCCAGCTACACAGGGAGGATTTGCGGGTGGTGAAGTTGGGCCTTCGAGCTGCTCTGTGTCCTGAAGTCCATTGTGAGAGGAGGACCTTTCCTGGAACATGTGGCACTTGGACACCTGAAGGAAGACACTTTCTTTTTTTACCGTGATCTTTCTTCATGTTGAGATGAGGATCAGTTTCACATATGTGTGTCCAGGGCCTTCCAATCTGTCTATCCCACCAACGAAGGGAAGAGAGACACCCTGCCTGGTTAAAGCTCATCCTGAGTTGGAAGTCACCAATATTCAATCCTTTCCTCAAAGCTGCTTCTAAGGAGATGACTGAGCTGATGTCTGCAGGAGGTGGAAGATGACTGAGAAACTGCAGGGGCCAGTGCTTGTGAAAAATGAGACCAAGTGCTGATGATCGTGACTCTAAATCGATTGCTGGTGTCCATCACATTGGGGATGTGACACAAGCATCCTGAACCCAGCGAGTTCTCTGTGTTACCAGGGTGACATTTCTAAACAGCCAAAGGCCAACCACGGCTCTCTGCCAGATGGACCTGAGACTCTGGCCTCTCCAAGGAGCAGTCTCTGTCCATGTATATTACCCCATCTCATGCTCTATGCTTTTCGATATGTCTATTTTTGTTGCACTGTCCATTTTAAAAAAATACAACATCCATTCTTTAGATGGCCACATTCACTGAGAATCACACAAAATGAGTTTAAGTTCCCGAGAACAGACTCCCGAGAACGTTCTATTTCCTTATCTACAATTCTTGTCGGTGGCCTTCTCCCCTGTCTCTGGTTACCTTTTTCACTTAGCAGGCCAACTGAGAATTAGATGAAGGATGGAAATAAATTGGCAGATTGCCTTTAGCTGCCAGACAAGAGTTCTTTCTTTCTGTGGTTTAGTTTCACAAAGGGTTCTGAAGGTACTGGAAGTTTTGTTACAAAGTGGAAGATGGAATGAAGAGGTCAGTGTGCTTGGCTCCATGGGGCCAGGTTTTGATGTGAGGAACTCACTTGTCCCTCCTGTCGCCCCTTCCCACACTGGGGACAGTAGATTATCATCATTACTATTTTACTTTTTTTTTTTTTTTGGAAATAAGTTCAAATGTGCCAAAGAATATGCCCTAATGGAGTCAGACCGCATGCAGTCCGGATGACAGCAGCTGAGGCTCATGTACCGAATCACTGTGCATGGAAAAGAAGCAATTTTCGACTAATTTATAAGGCTTTTATTATGCTTTTCTTATTACAAAAGTATTTCATGCAGAAAATTTGAAAAGAACAGATAAGCACAAATAAATACATAAAAACCACTTGAATCCTGTCACCCAAAGATATCCGCTGATAACATTTTATATTATCCTTTGGGCTTTTGAAATACATTTTTTATGAGCAATATCACTCTGTTCACAGAATTTTTTTAATTGCTTTTTTCTCAGCAATATATCATAATATCTTTCCATGTTGTAACAATCTTCTACAATATATTTCAGGATTGCATGGTATTTTGTCTTACAGGAATATCATAACTTCTTTAGCACTTCTTTTTTAAGGGATATTTAATTTATATCCAGTATTTTGTTCTTTTAAACTTCTCCCCTAAAAGTCTTTGTTGTTAAATTGTGAATAGGTGAATTATGGACATTCATAATTTATTCTTCAGTATTAAAGTCTCTAAGTATAAAAAATGTAAGGGTTTTGATATTTGCTGCCTAGCTGACCCCAGAAGTTTGAATCAGTGTATGCATCTGCCTAATGAATCACACCTGGCCCAAAGAATAGATGATAAATTATTTTAAAATGTTACTCATTTGATAAATTGAAGTAGTGGCAAATATTTGAATATTCTTTTTAATTTTTTTATTTGTCCTAATTGTTGTATGTGACAGTGGAATGCGTTTATACATTTTGATAGATCTTAAAAAGATTGCAATTTCTCATTTTTTCTGATTATACATTTTGCAGGATCACATTGGTCATGCAGTCATACATGTACGTGAGGTAATAATCTGCTTCACTCTACTATCATTCCTTCCCACATACTCCTTCCCCTTCCTTCACTCCCCTCTACATAATATGAAGTAACTCTATTTTTCCCTCTCCTCCCCTCCTTATTGTGAATTAGCATCTGCATATGAGGGATAACATTCCGCCTTTGGGTTTTTGGGTTTGACTTGTTTCTCTCAGCATGATATTCTCCAACTCCATCCATTAACCAGCAAATGCCAGAATTTCATTCTTCTTCTTGATGGTTACTGAAATTGAACAGTTTTTAGGTTTGTACAATAGTCCTCCTGATTTTTCTTAATCCATAAATAGCTCTTGATTTAGATCTGTGCACATCTGCACATCTGAGTATCTAAAACATGAGCTCTGGAGACATCCTGGCTGGGGTCCAGCAGGACTGTGGACATATTTGGTCATGCCTGGAGAGGCCCAACCAAGACATGTGCATATTAACTCCTACTTCTCAGAAACCTTCTGGCCGAATTTTCTCTCACATTTTAAAAACTGCATTTGTGGCTGAGCTTGTTATTCTGTTTGCTCCTTCAGGCCCACTCTTGATTCTCGTCCAGTCTTCTCTGTGCCCTGACTGGCTGACATGGTGTCAACAGACTGCCTTGCTTGCTGGTTTGTGGTTGGGGCCAACCAATGGGTGGCAGTGAAAGGAAGGGAGACGGGAATAGGAGGCTGCAGAGAGGAGCCCCAGCTGGGCTGGAGAGTTTGGATTTAATTCTATACTAAGTGGGAACCCATGAGATGATGGAAGACCAAAGTGGTCAAGGAAGTCAGTTAATTGGATGGACTGGATGACCTTGAGCAAGGTTGAAAACCGAAGACCCTTTAACGTGGCACAGATGGCAGGCAGCACCATGGCTGAGCTGGCCAGTGTTGACTGTGAGAGAGGAACATGGTGGACATCTGAGGCATGGGACATTTCCAAAGAAAATGGACAGGTCTGGGGATGGTCTTTCAGGTGTGGGGATGGGCATAGTTACCCTGCTACTGTATCATGTTCTCACCCTCCGCCCGCCTTCCAGAGTGAAAATCCAAGTGGAACTTTGCCCAAGATCCTTATCTGGTGCTTAGTAATAAGCACAGCCATCTTCATTATCATGCTAACAACAAACTATTTCTACATTTTCTCTTTTGTTTACATCTGGGCCTTGGAATATTATATTTTTGAAAACTTAAAGTAATCATAACTAACTTCGTTGAGGACCTCTTCCCTCTTCTTCCCCCATATTATCCCATGTGATGTATTCATTCCAAGCTGGTCTAAGACTGAAAACACTGGGAGGCAGCCTGGTAGCACAGGCCACCCAGGCAGGGGACACAGGGCTGCTTCCCAGTGGAGTGGCCCCCTGAGTTTCCTACCCACAGACTCCACAGCCTGCTCATGCCTCACCCTCTGACACCTTTCTTGTCCTCCAAATGTTTTCCTTGAAAGCATGATTTCACCCCGTGTGTGCACGTGAGAAAGAATTTAATCACTGAGAGGTATGTAGAGCTTTCTTCACCATTGGAGCGACTTTCTCTTGGACATTTCTTGAGACAGAATGTATTGAATATTCACGTGGAAAGTGACTTCAGGTATTGTGTAGTCCAATCTCTTTGTTTTGCTCACAAGGAAACCCGAGTTCAGAATTCCCCTTTTCCAATTCCTCTGAGCTCATCAATCTGGGCAGCTTTCTGTGGATCAGCTCCATTACTTTTGGGATCACCTCAAGGTTCCCAGTTAGATGTGACAACCATCATTAGGAGACTTGTGACTCTTCTATCTGTTGGAGTTTCTCCACGTTCACATCACCTATACATAGTTTATACTTACTTTTATTTCTGAGGGTTGATTTTGGTGAGAATCAGAGCATGCTGGGGGTTTGTGTGGAGCAGTGTTCTTTGCTCAGCCAGGCCCTATTGCCATGACTCGTAGGACAAAAAAGTGAGATTTTATGGGGAAAGCCACATTAGCTTCTCTGAGTCGCAGAAAGTTTGCAGAATTAACTCTTTCTCAGTGGGAAACTCTGGTGGGCCTAGAGTGCTGTCCAGTTTTTCCTGATTTTTTCAATGTTCTTCTTTGTATATTTCTTCCATCTCCAAATTTTCTCCACCAATGCCCTCCTTTGACATTCAGAGAAATTTATTTTATATGTGTGTATCTACAGCTAAATCATAGTTTATAAAAGAGATCTAATGCCTGAGGGAAGTAACTCCTAAGACTTTGTGGGGAATTTTCAAGAAGGTTGAAAGTGAAATCTAATCAGCATTTTCTCAACTGTTCTGGGCAAAGTCATCTTGGAAAAACCCTCCCTCGGTCAAATACGTTTGGAGTGATGCATCGCAGCTCCTTCTTGGATTCTTATGATGCCTGTTATGGGATTGGGAACTTTCTGCAGGAAAATGAAACAGAAGAAAACAAAACAAAATTCTGTCTTTAGAATTTTCTTTATTTCAGTGCAAACATACTTGACCTGAGATTGCTTTTTGTGTCCCAATACTCTGACAGGACCACTATTTGGTGAAACATACTTGGGGACAGCTTCCCTTATATGAGTTCCACAGAAAGTGCTTTTGTGTTTATTCAAAGCCCTTGGATCTCAGGAGGTGTCTCTTCTCTCCTCTTTCGGTGTCCAGGTGAACACCAAATAAAGGAAATATTAGGACTGCCCTTGAGGGAGAAAAGTCCTGAAGCCACGCAGGCTGGCGCAGGAAGGGAGGTGCCAGACCTGTGGCCTGGAGGCAGAGGCTGCACACGCCTTGGTGCAGCTGGTAGAGGCTCCTCGTCCCTCTGGGCTGGCTGACTTCTGGAGTCACCGTGCAGGAGCCTGGCTGAAGTTGCCTCCCAAACTGGGCTGGGGCCTGCTCTTCTCTGCTAGAAGCCACAGAGGTGGGAACTGCAAATCCTATGCGTCCATCCTACCTGGGAAGCACTTGTCCAGGTGCCCTGGGGCTGCACAAGGGCACAGCCTCATGCCCACCTTCCTGAGCTGTCAGTCTAATTGAGGACATGACGCATACACACGAGGTGTCAGGAAGTGTGAGATCATGATCAATCATGTGCTTTATGAAATGCTAAGGATTGTAAGGTATTGTGGGCCCCTAAAGAACTAGAGGAAATAGGTGAGCCTGGAGTGATCAGGACTTTCTCAGGGTGGGGAGGAATGGAGTTGGAGGAATGAATAGAGCTTGAAAAACTGGAAATGAGAGAAGGCAGTCAGGCAGGGGAAACTGCTCAGGGAAGGAGAGTCTGAAGGATTTGTCCCTTGGTGACATTGACACTTCTGGTTACAAAGTTCCAGGCTGCTCTGAAGGGTGCAATACCTGGTTGAATTTTTCAACTAGACTATAGGAATTATGACTCAGCATCTTCTTCATGAATTCTTTGATTGCTCCAGTAACTTCACTGACTGCTATGTAGGTAAGGTGGAGCGGCCCATATGTTATCCACAGCTGATGGTTTGCAGTAGGTTTTGTAAGAGCGCATTGTCTCCTGATGAGGCCTGGGAACTCCTGGGAGGCAGGAACAACCAGGGTCTTATTTGTCCACTGGCCCTCTCTCCACCCATTTGCCCTCAGCACAGAATTTGTTGCTCAGGAACCACTGCCGATGGATGGGTTGGCTTCTGGGTACCACCTGTGTACATCTACAACATCACAAAGTCATCAGTTAGTGCCCTGTTTCATTGGGTGGAAAAGGAAGGAGGAGGAAGACCAGGGCATGCTCCAAGGTGGCACAGTACGTGGTGGCTCTAGAGGCTCCTCTAGAAGTGGACATACTTTTGGACCTTGACAAGGACCTTGCCCCTTCATTTCAGTACAACTGTAAACATTTATGAAGCATTTTCCTCAGGGTGGGGGGAGAGAGGAGTGGGGAGGGAGGGAGAGAGAGAGAGAGAATGGGGAGGACAGAGAGGGAGAGGGAGAGGAAGAGGAAAAGACCGAGGGGAAGATTGTACAAAGACTCTAAGGGTGTCATCCTATCCTCAAAAGGTTTGCAGTCTGAAAAGAAAAACCAGGCTGAGCACTTTCTAAGAAAGTCATTGCCAGCCTGAGGGGATGCTGGGTAAGGTGGGACCGATTCAGTCATTTTAGGTTGCTTCACATTGTTTTCAAGAAAGACGAGTTGGGATCTTCTCTGCTGTTTTCTGTGGAGCCCGTCTTTCTGGCTGATGCTGACTAGCTCACCAGGCGGATTCCCTCACCCCTTCACTGGGGCAGAGTTGGCAGGTTCTGCAGCTTTGGCAATTCCAGAGCAGACCCTGTACCTCCATGCACAGTCCACCAGATGGTGCAAAACAAGTACACACCGTCCTCGAGGTCTACGTGGCTTATCAACCCCACTGGACGGCTGCGGGGATGACTGGATTTCTGGGAGTTTTCCACTTCTGTGTTTAAGCAGAAGAGTACGAAAATGCATCCCTGAGACCTGAATAGAAAGTCTGAAGTAGTTTTAGGGGTTAAAAACTTTGTGTGTGTGTGTGTGTGTGTGCACGCACGTGCACGGGCCTGTGCGCGTGGAGGTGTGTTATATGTAGACAACACAGAATCGTTGCCTTGCGTATGATGGTAGGAGTCTGGGAGACCTCCTGCCCTCACTGCTAATATTCTCCTACCTCAAGTTTCAAGTCTAAAGATCCATGCACAAAATAAAACCCTATGGAGAAGTACTAACGGCTCATAGTTATTTAGATCCTTCCATGTACTTTCACATATTAATTATTTCAGTAGAACTTCACATAAACCCACGGATTGGGTGATGTTGCCCATTCATTTAGATGAGGACACTGAGGCTCAGGATGGAGAGAAAGGTTTACACTCTTGATCAGAGCAGCTTGGACGAATGGAGATCATCAAGAGCTGAATCTCAGGACATGGAACTTAATTTTATTGGTGATTAGAATCCAATTTCTAAAAGTGTAGATTGTGAAAGGGAGAAGAAGATTGGAGGGAGCCAAGCTCTTGACAGAAGAGGGAACAGGCACAGTTGGGTAGATCAGGGGTCCAGAGACACATCGTGCTTTTCAACTTTTTATTTTCTTCTTGGAGCAGTTGTGCATATTTGCATTCATGTGTGTCTAAGGAAAAAAAGAGATGCATAGTCACACACACAGACCAAACTATGGAGTGAACATCACTTATGGAGATGTCTTTATTCAACTTACTTGACTTTTTTCAACTGGACTCTGACTGTAGCACTCAAATCTATTAGAAGACCAAATTTGACACAAGAAGTAATAGAAAATAAGCAGAGAAAATGCCTCCCTTCTTAAATCAAACTTGCACCCTTAGCCCCGTGTGATACAGCTCCGACCTGGGAGACCTGGGAGACTTGGCTCACCACCCTTGCTTACGGGACTTTCTTAGCTGCTCAAGCTCTTCCATCCCTGGCATCCACAGAGCCCGCTGCAAGCTCACCATGCACATTCTCTGCCTCTTTCATTCTAGCCTCTGTCTCAGCAGATCCTGTAAGGCCATCATGGCCCTTGAGCCAGCCAAGTGACCAACAGATTCCCCAGAATCATCTGTGCTGAATGTGTCAGCAAATGGCAATCATCTCATGAGATGTTGATTTTGAGTAACACAGGAGACAAGGTTTTATTTTATTCAAAGCTTTAGATGCAAGGCAGAACAAAGCAACATAGCATTTTGGGCACTGAGGTTGGTGAAGTCTCCAGAGCTCCCCAGACTTGTGAGGATCTGGCACACCGAGGCATTCGACCATGCCGACAGCCTCACAAAACAGTCTGCAGAATGCTTTCTGGTAGGGAACTGGATCTGACCCCGTCTGTTCCCTTTCTTCTTGTTTCAGTGCCTCTGGTCTAATTGAGACCCTCAGGACACCAACACAGATAACTGCAAAAATCTCTTTATTGGTCATTTTGTCTCTGGCCTCCAACTTTCATCCAGAACAATTTTTATAAAACCCAGACGGGATCATTTCACTTTCCTGCTTGATAAATGCTTCCCCTATTGCTCATTTTTAAACTGCTATTTCATGGAGATAAAATTCACATGTAATAAATGTCACCCACTTAAATGACGCGATTCAATGATGTTTTTGTGATTTCACAGAGTTGTGCAACTGTCACTACCCTGGGCTGAATTGTGTTTCCCCATTCATAAGCTGAATTCCCAATTCCTGAAACTGTGACTGTATTTGGAGATCAGGTTCGTGCAAGGCAAATAAGGTAGTGCATACCTGTGGATGGACCCTGATAAGGCAGGTGTGTTTAAAGGAGAGGAGATTAGGAAATGGCACACAGACAGAGGGACAGCCACGTGAGGACTCACTGAGAAGGCAGCTGTCCACAAGCTGTACAGAATGACCTATCCTTGATCTTAGCCTTCTGACTTCCAGAAATGTGCAAGAATAAATTTCTGATGTTCATGCCACTCAGTCTTATCATTTTACTATGGCAACCTGAGTAAAATAATAGAGCCATAATCTGATTTTGAAACATTTTCATCACTCTTTCATTCCATTTCTGTTCATTGCCCCTGGTCTAGGTAACCACTCATTTACTGTCTGTTTCACAGATCTGTCTATTGTGGACACATCACGGAGATAAAGCTGTACCTGGTCTGTTGTGGTACGCTTCTTTCACATAGCATGTTCTCAGGTTCACCCACACTGTACTATGTGTCCATAATTCATTCCTTTTGATTGCTGAATAACATTCCTTTGAATGGGCGTACCACATTTATTTGTCTTCTCATTAGTTGATGGTATTTGGGTTGTTTTTGGTTAGGAATAAATCATCTTTTTTTTCCCCCAGTGCTGAGGACAGAAATAAATCTTTGAACATTCATGTACAAGGTTTTTGTGGGGATGTGTGCTCTCATTTTTCTTGTGTATATGCTTGGGAGTGGACTTGCTGTGTCACGTGCAAGTATACATTTAACAGTTTGAAGAACTGCCAGGATGTTTTTCAAATTGACTACACTGCTCTACTTTCTCTGCTTTTCAGTCGTAGATGGGATTTCCAGTTTCTCCGCATCCTTAGCAATACTAGGTTAATATCTGCTTTTGATAATAGTTATCCTAGTGGGTATAGAGTAGCATGTATTGTGGTTTTGAGTTGCGTTTGTTTAATGGCTAATTTTTGTTCTATTTTATACATTTTTTTCATGTGTTTATTGACCATTTTGATGTCTTCTTTGGAGCAATGCCCATTCAGATTCTTTGCTCAGTTTTTAGTGGTTTATTTGTCTTTTTTAAATTGAGTATAAGAGTTTATTATTTATTTTGAATATAAGACCCTTATTGGTACCTAATTTGCAAACGTTTCCTCCCATCCTGTAGGATCTTTTCTTACTTTCTTGTAGGTACCTTTTGCAACACAGCAGTTTTCAACTGATAGAGTTAAATCCATCTTTGTCTTTCTTCTTTTTAAAATTTGCTTTGGTTTATAGATAGGTATCCTATCTTCTGGGAAACCATGGCCTCATCCAAGATCACAAAGATTGACTCTTCTGCTTTATGCTAAGAGTTCTCACCTTTAGGTCTAGGACCCATTTTGAGTTCATCCTTCTGTCTGGTGTTGGGGAGCATGTTCTGACTCACCCCTTGCCTTTGGATGTCACCCTTGTCCTTTAATCTATAAATATTATGTATTACACTGATTAATTTTCAGATGCTAAACTAAATTTTCTCTCCCCATTGAATTGTCTTGCATTCTTGTTGAAAATAAGCCAGCCATAGTGCAAAATTGTCTTTCTGGGCTCTCAAATCTATCCCATTGATCTGTTTATCTTTTTAGGCCAAATTTGGTAAGAGCAAATTTTCTTTTTAAGATAAATCCAACTTGGTCATGGGAGATTAAGCCTTTCTACATACTACTGGGTTTGATTTGTTAGTATTTTGTTGAGAGCTTTTACACCTATATTCATAAGTGATATTGGTCTTTAGTTTTATTTTTGTGTGTGCATTTGATTTCTTTGGTTTTGGTGTCAGTGTGATATTGGTCCCACAGAATGAGCCGGGTCATGTTGCTTCTTCTTCTATTTCCTGATCTAGTATGTGGGATAAGTTTCCATCTTTTAAAAATGGACTATATAAAGCCCCGCGTGGTGGCACACTCCTGTAATCCCAGCGACTTGGGAGGCTGAGGCAGGAGGATCACGGGTTCAAAGCCAGCCTCAGCACAGGCACTAAGCAACTCAGTGAGACCCTGTCTCTAAATAAAATACAAAATAGGGCTGGGGATGTGGCTCAGTGACTGAGTGCCCCGAGTTCAATCCCCAGTCCCCCCCCCC
>JAJEJO010001913.1:212663-229647 GCA_020662805.1 Glaucomys volans | reverse complement strand
GGTTATTGCTTTAGATCCAGTGAAATTTTCTATTTCTCCCTGATAATTTCTGTAATTTATGTCCTTCTAAGAATTCATCTATTTCATGTAAATTTTCTACTTAAAAACATTATTTGCATATCAGTATGAAAACATTATTATATCATAATCATATCACATTATATCATTTTTTCATATTATTTATATTATTTTCTTATAATTCCTCTTAATTCTTCAGGGTCTGTAGTAATGCTTTCTTTCATTCCTGATTTTAATAATTAAGATTTCTCTTTTTCACATTCAATCTTGCTGAAGGCTTGCTAGTCTTGTTTTTATTTTCTAAGAACCAACTTTTGGGTTTTTTTTTATGTTTTTTTGGTTTTGTTTTTCTATTTTTTATTTCATTTGTTTCCACTCATGTTTATTATTTCTTTCCTTCTTGTTCTGAGCTTAGTTTGCTCCTATTTTGGAGATTCCCACATATGAAGGTTAGGCTGTTAATTTGAGATTTTTTTTTTAAAACATATACTGTCTTAAAACCATAATTTTTCCTTTGAACAATGCATTAGCTAAACTCCATCAACTTTGCTCTGCTGTACTTATTTTCAGGCATCTCTAAATAGTGTCCTATTTCTCTTGTGATGTTTTCTTTCATCCATTAGTTATTTAGTAGTGGGTTGTTTAAAGTGTGCATATGTGCAGCTTCTCAAATTTTCTTCTGTTATTGATTTCTAATTTCATTCCATCATAGTTGAATGTATGATTCAATTCTTTTAAATTTATTGTGACCTGTTTTATAGAACCATCCTAGAAATTATTTCACATGTTCTTAAGAAGAACGTGAATTCAGATGTTGGTAGAATGTTCTATCATTGTCTTTTAGGTATAAACCCACTAGAAAACTTAACACTATTGGTCCATTAAATACCAATGGAAGGAATATTGGACAGGTATTTGAATGTCAGAATGACTAAGTTCAGAATTTGAACAGACAATTAGAAGGAGCATGGAAGGAGGCCGGGGTATCCTTTTAAATTACATCAAGAGGAAGACAAAGAGCCCACTGTAACGAAGAAAGGAGTGTGAAAAATTTCAAATACATTGCCAAAGCAAGTGGTGTGCTAGGCTGTTTCTTCCCCAAGTCAGGTTTACTGGAACTTGCAGGCTCCACCTCAAGGTGGATGCTGTTCTTTGGTCTGCTAGTTGCAGCGCCTCCTGCTGGAGGGGCTGTTGCTGCCCCTACCAGTGCAGCCACCAGGGGACTTTTCCATCCCGACTTTCTCTCACCATTGTGGTCATCCTGCCAAGCCTCCCTCTTGCCCTCTGCCTTTATCTTTTGGGATCTATTTATGGGTCTTTGGCTGATAGTTTGCCAGGGCTCTTCAGTTATTCTCTCAGATGCTTCTGCCCTTCTTGCAAAGATTTCAGGACTGTTTCCCCCTTTGACAGAAAAGGTAAATTCTTCAACCCCTCTCTCCACAATCCTCCAGTAAACAAGAACAAACTTCTGACCTTGGTTCACAAACATGAGTTCTCTTGGTCAGCTTTTTCATTCAGTGCTTTGGAGCTCAAAAACCAGAAGTTCTTTGGATCAAAACCAAATTCCAATTCTGTGGTACTGGGCTTTCACTGTGTTCCCCTGGCAGGATGAGAGGGGCAGAATTCTCCTTGCAGGGCCTTCTGATTCCCAGAACTCTTGATGGGTGACTGTGGTTGACTTCTGCTCTTGAGGCAGTGGTGCTAACACCAGCCAGAAGTGTTCTGTTTTGCCTTCTCTACTCCCATTCCTTTTGTCCCAATAGTCTTAACTCTCTTAAGGAGAAAGATCCTCCTTGCTCCTCCAGTGACTCTGACCTCTCCCCAACAAGGCACATGTGGTCACCTGAAGTGGCATTGAATGGCTTTTCTCATCATGGGAGACTGTCAGGTGTTGACATGGTGACACATTCTTTTGGGATGTCTGGGTCCTTCTGTGCAGAGCAACATTTCCAAGAAATAAATCAGCTATTTCAACCAAGTCCTTCAGCTCTACGGTAAATGCTTGGGCCGATGCATGGATGACTCACCTCATGCTCTGAAAATCCAGCATTAGGACATCCAGGGGCCTGGACTTCACTTTCTCTTCAATTCTACAGAGATTGTCATTGACTCACATGACAACCTGTGCCTTTCAAGCCCATGACAGAAGAAGGCAGGAAGAGAAAGGGCACAGACGTTGAGAGAATAAAGACATTTTAATTTTTGGAAATGAGTCCTAGTACTTTACTCTTTTTAAACAAATACGAAAATCCAGAAAACAAAAGTGAAAATGGTAATGGATGATGAACAAAATGCGAACCGAAGGAAAATATTTTTAATACCATAGGCTGTGTAGAAGGCCGTAAGAAAATGTTGCACCTTCATAATAAGGAGGGGAAGGTTTTTTGTTTTTGAATGTGAAAATCAGTGTTTTTTTCCATTTTAACTTTCTTTAGAATTAGTGACACGATTCTCACACTAAACAAACCAACTCTGTGCTCGAATAGTTCTTCTGATTGATGTTCAGTTGGCATTTATTGGAAGTTCATTACACACACAAATTTATATTTGAGGCTTTCAAGTATATTATCCCATTGAGCTTGCAAAATAATCTTCTAAAATACACATTATTATTGCCATTTTACAGATAAGTAAATTGAGGCTTGAGCCAATTAGTGATTCCCTGAAGTCACTGTGGATTGTGAGATGACATCCTTCCAACAGTTCTTGAATTGTTGTAAAACCTGTGTGGTTCCTAAGACTCCACTGAAGCCAGAGGAGGTGACTGACAATGAAAAATGAGCAGAAATCTTTCTCCAGAGGTTGGGGGGCACCTGCAAGCAAGCCACTGAGCTGCTGTGTAGGGGGAGACAGAAACATTCTCCAAGGAGAGTGTGGAGTGCTCAGAGTTCTGGAGGGGCACCACAGGCCAGAGTGCCTGAAGCCAGAGCGCCTGAAGCCCCTCAGGCAGGTGGCAGGGCACTGCGGGGAGAGCACATGCCCCTAACCTCACAGAGAACAGAGCTCATAGCTGTTGGAATGGCCCAGCACCTTGAACTTGCCATGCATCTCTTCCCTGACCGTGTAGAAGGTGTGAGATTTTTTTTTTAATCATGGTGGAAAATAAAGATGTAGTGAGACTATGAAGACTTGAGCAGCTCATATGTGAGCCCAGTCCAGGATGATGTGCCAGGACCAGCCAGCACAGCTCCGCCATGATTGGCACCAGGGAACTTCCTTCTCCTGCCTGCCTGCTGCTCACCTCTAGAGAGACTCTCCCCCACCTGTACGCTCTGCTCCTGACCATATTAAGCACAACCCTGCATTGAACTAGATATTTTATTCATGCTGTGCTTATGTCTCTGTCTACTCTCTGTGGGGGTGCAATCCTCTTATTTAAAAATGAGACACTGCTTTAAAAACTATTGTCTTAGGGAGCGTAGGCAGCACACTGTCTCAGGTTAGAGTGAAAAGTAACTGGCACACAACTGTCTTGGAAAGCAGTTTTGGGGAGGGCCAAGTGAGGACGGTGGCACTAGTGTTGTGACAAAGACCTCTAGTAGTCTAGGAGACCCTGAGGCCAAGTCTGGCATTCACGGTTACTGGGTGATGTAAAGAAGAGGCTCTACAAAGTGGATCTATTTTAGAATATTTATATAATAGGTGAGGTAAAGTGCGTATATGATACCTTCAACACAAAATCCAGAGGGTGCTGATGAACAGGTGGGGTTGCAGGTGACAAAGGGGGAGATGTGGACCTGCAGGGAAGTCAGATGGACAAGGATCCCTTCATGGCTTGCTGGTTAGCTTCCTCCTTGTTCTTTTATCAGTTGGGTGGTATGTTGACCACACATAACATTGATTGCTCTGATGATGAAGGTGCTCCAGGTTTTCCTTGCTAATGCCTGCCTGATGAGCAAGCAGGACTCAGAACCTCTTTTCAGGTCCTCCAGGCCCTGGAATTCTAGAGAGTGTATGAATTCAATGATCACTGTTGAGGTGGTTAATGTGGAAAAATGAACTTCTGGAAACATCAAGTCAACTGGTTAGCCTCTGGTTAGAGTCTCTGCCACATTTCCTTCTTTTGGATGGTCCAGAGGAAAAGAATTCAGTAGGAGAGGAAGAGGATTGCTCAATTTCCCACCCCCTTGATATGAGGCAGGTGGGAAGAGTTTTAATCACTATCATGTTACTCTGGAAAGTGCAGTTGCTGAGATGATGCTTAATTGACATTGAGACAGGAACAGCTTTCGTGGCTACAGGTGAGGTTTTGGACTTTAACTTTGGCTGAACAAGAAGGCACTGGAAGAAGCAGGTCGGGTTCCAGGGTTTCTACATTGCAGAGACCTTGGACAGAAACCTAGTTGCAAGAATGGTCTGGGAAAGGGCAGGGTGTGCCCGCTGCCTGGGGGTTTGCTAGGTGTAGTAGACATGCTGTTTTTACTTGAGAGTATAGAATTCATCAAGGTGGCTTGGGGATCATGTTTCTGATTATGGGTGATGGTCAAGGCCCATCGGTGACCCCATGGTGCTGAGTCTTAAATGAGATGGGTCACAGAAGCCAGGACCATTGTTGAGGTGTCATGGACAGACACTGGAGAGAGGGGAAACATGACTTCCAGTCGCAACTCTGCTGACAGTGTCACCTCCATTCAGCCAGATTCTCCTCGCCTTAGTTGTGGGCATGATGCTTAAAAAAAGGGAAGTAGTCCTGATCAACACGATTTCCCGGAAAAAATAATGTGACTTTCAGGAAATTTTCAACTTTCTGGCAGTTGCCTTAATAAAATAAAGAGAAACGAGTAAAATTTGAGGTTTTGTTTTTTTCGTCTGCATATTTAAACATTATTTTTTTTTTAACAAAATCAATCTAAAAATTACTAATGAGATTCAAATTGAGTATCCTTTATTTCAAATGCTTGGGAACAGATAGTGGAATGGTTTGGATTTCAGATATTTTTGAATTTTGGAATATACATGATGAGGTGCTTTGGGGAAGGAACCTGCATCTCAACTTGAAATTCATTTGTTTCACGTGTACCGTACACACGTAGCCGGAAGGTGATTTTATAAAATATTTCTACTGCTTCTGTGTTTGGACTGAGACCTATCACATGAGGTCAGGTGTGGAATTTCCCACGTAGGGCTCCCTATTAGGGCTCAACAAGTTTTGGATATTGGAGCATTTCAGTTTTTGATTGGGGATGCTCAATCTATGTTTGATAGTTGTCTCGTACAAACTCTGTCCTGTGCTCAGTGTATGCTTGTGGCACATCTCAATGTGACCAGCTTGGGTTAAGTGGTCACTGGTTCAGGTCCCTGCTCTTTTGGTTAGAGCAGCCCTAGATGTTCAAAGGCCTGGTCAGCTCTAGCATCATATGAGTCAGGGAAAGGCCACCCTTGGACCACTTTGCCATTGACTTAGTCATCCTGCTTCTGGGTCCTCACCTCTCAAGGTCCCATTCATCAACCTGAGCATCCAAGAAGAAATAATTTGTGGTGAGGCCCTCTTGCCCCAGATAGGCTAGAGGCCTCCCAGGAACCAAGCAATTAACTTCCTACTTACCTTGGGAAATTGCTTTGAGATCCCGTGTGAAAGCAGGTGATGAGTACAAATGCAAAGTAATTAGTGGCTGAGAACTTCTTCTTACATAGGCACAGACGTAAGTAGGGTCTGTGAAGCCTGTTCCTCCCCAGAGCCCCAGGAAGCCTAATTAACTCTCTCCTGTAAGTGCTACAAGATGCTCCAGATGAAAGGTGGCCAGTGCCAGCCCAACATCCTTCTGGGCAACATCTGATCGTACCAGTCCTGAGTGGTACCATTACTGCTGGGACTGACGTCACTCTCAGCAGTTAGCAACTCTTCTGCCTGAGGACATTTGATGCAGTGGGAGCATCCGGACCCCACCAGGTGACTCATAAAAAAAAAAAATAAAAAAAGAACACCCCCAGACTTGTGCTCCAGGGGCCCTGCCTGGTCATAGATTCGAAGAAGCCAGATTCCATTTCCCCAAATTGCACTCTTTACCTCCTAATTGAGTTCTCTGCTCCAGAAGCTGAAGTTGCTTAGGATAGTGGATGAGTCAGAAGCAGCAGCGTAGTTTCATCTCCCTTGAGTGCAGTTTCTCTTTTTCTTTGTTAAATTGAGTTGATCTTCAGGACAACACGGGAGGAAAGTGAAGTTCGTCTCTGGCACATGCTTCCTTTCTCTCTGAAGCATTCTGCCCTTCCCAGGGACCTGGCTGTGTTAGGGTTTGCCAGAGAAACAGAATTAAGAGGAAGCACACACACAGATTGTCCTACCTTGCAATCCGAACCTTGTAAGTTACAATTTTTAGGTCTGTGATTTTCAGGCTTTCCAACAGCGGGAAAGCAATATGCAGTCAGTAGGAACAGGGTTTCAAGTTTTCACTTTGCTCTTCTCCAGGCTGGGCCTGGTGATATGTGCTGTAGTATCCTCCCTCCAAGCTGGCCAGTGGTAGTGAGCCGCAGCTTCTGGTCAGCCAGGAGATCACTGGGCACAATAGCCGATACCCTGCAATGTACCATGTTGCTGAGCTACAATGTTGGGTAAGTTAGGTTTATTAAGTGCATTTTTGATTTATGATGTTTTCAATGTGAAATGGGTTTATTGAGATGTAATCCTATGGTAAGTCTAGAAGCATCTCTAGCTCTCTCTGTGCAACGTATTTATAGGAATCAGCTTGTGTGATTATCAAGGTTGAGTGGTTGATCCACTATTGCCACTTATAAGCTGGAGAACCAAGTAAATGAGTGACTGAAGGAGGCAACTGTATAAACCCCAGTTTGATTTTGAAGGTCAGAGAACCAGGAGCACTGATATCTGACCTCAGGAGGAGACGGATGACCCAGGTCAAAGGAAGAAAGTGATTTCACTCTTCTTCCATTCTTTTGTTCTACTTGGACCCCAATGCATTAAGATTGGATCCCCCCTGCCAATTGTGAAGTTCATCTACTTCACTTAGCATACTGGTTTATATACTAATCTATCTGAAAACACCTCATAAACATACCAGAAATAGGGTTTTACTGGCTACCTGGGCATCCCTTAGCTCAGTCAAGTTAACCATCACATTGGCCATCTCACAGGCTGCTCTTCCACCTCCAAACTCTGTTATCTAAAGACTGCTCTCTTACAGTTGGTATCTTATAAAAATTTTACCACATTAATTTTCTCAGATATAAAAACCATACTTACTTCTGTCATTCATTCCTATATTTTGCTCATTTATTAACATTCATTTAGGCACATATCAGTGTGCTTGGTAGGAAATGAACTGGGCTTCAGAGGTGGGATGGGCCTCTTTGGATGGTTCTTTTCTCTGCTTGTCCTTTGGGTGCTGATGTTCTTCTGTGTTCCATCCTCAGACCGTCATCCTTCTCGTTTGTTTGTGGAATATTCTCCTCTGTATGCTCTCTCTAGGGCTGCTTCACTGGGCTGGGAAGGTTGTTCACTGCACAATTTCAGGGAGCTCCAGGATGGAGTGGAGTCAAGAGCCTTATCATTGTCATGTTGGGTGGTTATGACAAACATGCCATAGACTGAGTGTGTCTTAAACAACAGAAATATATTTCTCGCAATTCTGGAGAATAGAAAGTCCAAGATGAAGGTGCTGAGTGGTTCGCTCTTGGTGAGGGCCTCTTCCTTTACAGATGGCCACCTTCTCATGCTCCCCTGGCAGAGGGAAAGGAAAGACAAGAAAGTTCTCTCCTGTGTCTCCTTACAAGGACCCCAACCCCGCAACCCATCATGAAGGCTCTAACCATGTGACCTACTTCTTTTTCTTTTTCTTTTTTTTTGTGATGCTGGGGATTGAACCCAGGGCCTTGTCCTTGCAGGACAAGCACTCTACCAACTGAGCTATAGCCCCAGCCCCCATGTGACCTACTTATCTCCCCAATGTCCCATCGTGAAACACTATCACATGGGGAATAGAGTTTCAGCGCATGGACTTTGGGGACAATGCAAACATTCAGTCCATAGCAGGCATTAATCTTACATGTCCAACATTATGAATTTCCACATGTGAACTCGTATGTATTCTTGATCCAGCTCAAGATCTAGAATGTGTTCAGAACCTAGGACAAAGTCCCCTCTTGCTTCTTTTCAGTGGTCATCACCCCACCAGAGGTGACCATTTTATTAATTTTTTGGCCATAGAGCAATTTGACTTTGAATTTCACATATATAAAACAGAGAACTTACATTCTTTATTTTTTTCCTCTGACTTCTTTCACTGAACACAAGATTGGAGAAATTTATCCTTGTTGCATACATCAACATTTAGGTATATACTTTTAGTGGGATATTCCTTTTTACATCTGCTTCTAGGGAATCTGATTCCATAGATCCACAACCAAATGCATTATTTCACCATTTCAAATGTGCTTAAGGATCACATGATGGTTAAAATAATTATTACCGACCATAGAGAGTTGCTGGGTTATTTAAATGAAGTAATGTTTAGGAAGCACACAGCAACTGTGCTCATGCAAAATAAAAAAACTATTCAGAATTAGGGGAAGGGTGACCCTATTGGTCCACTTTCATCCTAGCTGTCTACCTTTTGTTTGTGGGAGATGGGCCCTGAGTTACTTGGTGGTCATGTCATTATCTTTACAAAATTTTACTCTTTAATATCGCCAAGCAAAATGATTTTGCTCTCTGGGATTTACCCATAGCTTGGAATCGACTTATTTGTACATTTGGATATGAGTTAATTTCTTGGGAACTAGGTATAAAGCTTCGATAGCGCCTTAAGCCTTCAGTGTGAAAAATATCATGGGGTTTTGTCACCTTTAAGCACAGAGTTATACCTTTAATCTTAAAATGTTAACAGTAAATAAATAAAGCAGGCGCAGTCCTGTGGGCAGCCTTCATTCCGAGTTCATGCCGGACTCGGTGCTGCCGGACTGGTAGGCAGTTCACTGCCACAGCCTCACAGCTCAGACACAGTGTGACTCCATGGTCCAGCTGAAGTTCCATCCAACCCTACAAACATGCCGACAAAGGACATACGGAAACAAATTTCTGGGAATTTGGAGTCTGGAGTCAGGGAGACTCCCGCTATGGAAACAAACACTCGGATCTGAAGAAGCAATGCGCTGCAGATGTCAGGAGTCAGGAAAGAGCCCCAGGTCGCTTGGAATTCCATAAAGGAAAGATTGACCACTAGATAGGCTTGGCAGCGCCACGGATCTCCGAGGCTGTCATTTCCACCACTGCAGTCTACTGCTGTCATGCGCACCTCTCAAGTCATCCAGCGGCAGACTTGTAACTCCTTCCACACTCAAATCGACAATTTAGCCCAATGTGAAACTTATACTGACAACACGGTTTAAAACAGAGACAAGGATGGAAGACTTGCTCTCAGAGACGGCTTCCCGGCTCATTCTGTGGAAGTCTACACCATATGGATGGTTCTAGGAGTGGAAGGCACCAATCTTTTCCCCACAAAGTCCCCTTGTTTTCAGCCTCTTCATTTCCTGTAAGTGCAGCAAAGAGCACACCGGAGTGACACCATGATGCAGAGGGCGCGTCCTCCAGGGGCCAAGTGCATCTGTTGGCTGCCAGGCTCCCGGCAGCCATAGATCACCTGAGTGGGCCAGGCTCGCTTGGGAGATCCTCAGCACAATGAGGAAGAACCAGCTCTCAGTGAGGGAGTGACGGACGTGGGCTGAGCAATTGCTCTGACCTCTCTGTGCCTCTGTCCTCTCCAAGTTCAAGACCTTATGGTATCCGCCTCACCAGCTACATTATTGCTCATTTTTTGAATATTTCTCTTTAACAAAAACAAAAACAAAAAAAACTTATTTTTTTTTAAAAAAAGTTTCGAAATTGCAGAATAGTTGAAAGAACCATACAGCAAACATGTGCACCTGCCGCATGCAGATTCACCAATTGTTAGTAGTTTGCTATGCATGTTATCTTCTATTACTGCCTACTTCCCTCCCTCCCTCCCTACGTATCATCTCCTAAACATATTGAATGTAAGTTGCATACACCAGGATGTTTTTCTTGAAATACTTTGATATAGTTCTTCTAAGAATAAGGACATTTTCTGTCATTTCACAATGCCACACCTTGAGAAAATAAGCCTTGTTAGACATAAAACTCCGTGCATGCTTGAAGTTGCTGAATGTCTTCTACTGACTCGGTATGGGCTACTGTGCTTGAGGGAGCAACGCAGACGTGACTGATGTACCATTGCTGCTCTCTCTTTGCCATGATGACCTTGATCATGAGAGGAGGGCTTGGCCTGGAGATGGGAGAACCAAACTAAGAGCTTCCGGTTGTGGCTTCATGTGCAAAGCTCAAGGAGGGTGACTGTGTGGCAGAAGAGACACAGTGTGGTGTGAGTCTAGAAGTGTGACTGGTACATCAGGGCACACCCCTCAGTGCTGTGTCTGAGCAGTGTGTGACCTTGGACAGGGACTTGCACTCTCAGAGCTTCCTTTGTGGTACAAAGATGATAACGCACACTTACTTCCTAGGACGGACCCGAGGACAGAGGGGTGTGTTTTACTCAGCTTTTTCACTGCTGTGATCAAAAGACCTGAAAAGAACAATGCAGAGGAGGCGAAGTCGACTTGGGGCTCAGGGTTTCAGAGGTCTCAGTCCACAGATGGCTGATGCCATTCCTTGGGGCCTGAGGTAAGGCAGAACAGCATGGTAGAAGGGCGTGGTCCTGGAGGAAAGCACTCAGAACATGGCCACCAGGAAGCAGAGAGAGAGAGAGAGAGAGAGAGAGAGACAGAGAGCTCTCCATTCACCAGGGATGCAATATAAACCCCTACGACCCACCTCCTCCAGCCACACACTACTTACCACCCAGTTAATCCATACGTGTGAATGAATGCACTGATTAGGTTAAGGCTCTCATAACCCAATCATTTCACCTCTGAACTTTCTTGCATTGTCTCACACACGAGTTTTTTGGGGACACCCCATATCTAAACCATAACATGGTGATTGATATTCAGGGAAGGCAGAGAAGACAGAAAGTAAAAATAACAGTTCTCCATCCACTTAATTACCCTTATTCTTCCAATGGATTCCTTCTTCCTCTCTTGCTCCGTGCTAGAGTTCAGGGATAAGGCAGGAATAGGACCATCCCTACCACATGCAGAAGATCAGGTCTGATGCAGGACACAGGAGGAAGACATAGCCCTTCTAGGGTTACTATCTACCTTGAAGGCCTGGGGACAAATCTACATCCTATAGCAGGTTAGAAAATACAGGCCACATAAAGAACCTTCCTCACTCCATTCTCATGAAATCATGGACCTTCTTCACCATCCAGCCTATTCTTGGGATGAGTGATGGAAAATAGGGAGAGAAGGAAGAACTGCCTGCAGGTTTTGGATATCTGTTCATTTAGTCCTGCTATTCCTATAAGGCTATTGTGGGCTTTCAGGGAAGTCTTTATCTCTGAATTAAATTTCCAGTGTACAGAGGGGCTGTAATTTTACTCAGCAGTTGGTTACCTAAAAAGTAATATGTAAATTAAAACACAAAACAAAATGAAACAAAAAGCCCCTAAATGTTCTTTTATACCTATGAGGACAGTTGTAGGCTCTATTTGCTCAGGAAGCCCTTGATCTGCACAGAATATTGCCCTTAACTTATACGAATCTGGCAAAGTCATTCTGGGACCTTCTCAGAGTGAAAGATATCCTTGTATTTCATAACAAGGACTAACAGGTGCCTCGCGGCCAGTCCAGAGCAGGCTGTTCAGAGGCAGCTTTGGACAAGCACAGGGGGAGAATGTCAGGCCCCCCCAATCCTTCCCTTCCCCGCTCCCACCTGCACCCAGGCTTTGGCACATGTTTCAGATTCCAAGAATGCTTCCATTGATTAAACATTCTATTTTTGCTTGTTTCCCCATCCCAGACCTTGAAAATGTTATCTTTAATATTTTTATTGCTTGAGTTCAGGGCTATTTCTAGAAGGTGTGGGGTTCAGGGAAAAGCATTCCATTTTTTGTGCTTTTCTCTCCTCTGGTTCTATTCTTTTCATACAGGTGGAAGCTGAGGTCACTTTAAGGACAGCTGTTTGTCGGCAGCGCTATCCAAAGCCTACCCTTGGATTCTGCTGGAATGTTCCTTGAGTGGGATGACTCAAGGACTGTCAATGGGCGGAACAATTCCGTAGAGATGATCTGCCTTTTTTTTTTTTTTTTTTTTTTTAGCAGCAAGTTGAAATATGAAGTGAATCTGAGTGTGAGGAGCAGGGAGGAATCTGTGAAGCCAGGGAGGAGGGTCAGACACCAGGACCCGGAAAGACACTGGGTTTGGAAAACAAACCAGAACTCTGGGGATTAATCTGCCAGTCACCTAGCAGTCTAATTTTAACTCCACTTCAGTGATTTGGTACCCAGGCCACTGCCTTCAAGCTATGCGTGGTAGTGATCAGAGGGAATGATTACAGCATGCATTGCAGACTTCAAGTCAGGAGACTCGAGAAACCAGACCCTGCTACTGCCCAGCTCTAGAACAAGTCAGTCAACCACTCTGAACCTCAGTTTCATTATCTGCTAAAATGTGGACAGTGACACCTACCTTCTAGGACTGGCATTTCAGTGTTCTTGTGAAGATTGAATGGAATCACATATGCAGAATTCACAATCCAGTCTTTGGCACACAGTGGGTGATTTAAAATCACAGGAATTTTGAAGTTCAGAGAGCATCCTTCCCTGACAAAGAGATGTTCTCCTGGGGCTCTAAAATGACTATCTGTCTAGAAGTTAATCTGATTTGGAGAATTCTGAGTCAATTCTCCATTAAAATGGAAATATTCAGTCATCAGTGGTTCTTTCTAAAATCTCCCTCATGTGCTCTCTTGTGAGAAATGGGAGGGGCTAGCAGAAATTGAGGACCATGGTTTTAGGAATGACAGGGAACTTTAATTCCCCTGGCCTGGAGCATTCGCTGGGGACCTGTCAAAGGTGCAGATGCTGAGACCTACCTAAGATCTGCATGTCAGATTATGACTTGGGGTTGGAAATCTGCATTAAAAATCAAACATCCTTCATGATTCTTAAGTCTCTTATCAGTCTTCTTACCAAAGATTGATCGCCTCTGCTTTCACTTACTACTGAGGCTGACAGTGGAACTTGATAATAGATTTTGAGGGAGTAGAAGGAAGTTGGGAAGCAGAGTCAGCCCAGGACAGAGAGAGAGGTAGGAAAGAGGGGGAGGAGACATTAAGACCAGTTCTGCTGAATTCCTGGATTTCAGGTCCACTCCTGGCCTCATGAGGAAGAATCACATTTTGGGAAGTGAGAACAAGCACTTGGGTCTGGCACAATCTGTCATTTAACTTGCTTTTCTTTCCCTCTCCATTTAGAAAATGTTACAAGGCTCCACAGAGGCTCAGTGTTGTACTTGGGGACACATCAGAGGAGGACGCGCAAACATGCTCTGACCATGGATTGAACCAGTGAGAACTTTTCTTTCTCCTCCCTGGTAACCTTTTTTTTTTAAGCCTAAATTGCATGTTTGCTTAGCAGCATGGGAAACAGACAGGAATTAACTTACTGCATTTCCTGAATTTAACTCTGCCTTTGTAATACTCTGGCCACATTGAATAAGGGACATGCTTTTCTCCCCTGTGAGACATCTGTGATTCCGCCCTCATCTTCACTCCCAAACATCCTTTGAGAGAAGGAAAGGGAGCCCCTTAACACTCAGCAAAGGGAATTTTTGAACAATTTACCAGATCATGGTGGAGTTCCTGGAATACAGTGGAAAGTCCAAAATAAATATCCAGGAAGTAAGAAGGAAGCAACTACAAAGAACTTACTTTAGGACTGGGGACCCTCCTTTTATTGCCACAATTAAGTCACGTGAATTTTTGGTCTCCACCACCAAGAGAGGTGTTTCCCGTGCATGGATTCATGTTCCCTGTTTCCTCTCTGAAGAAAAAAAAGAAACTGGATGATCTGTGTAATTCTAGCTATCGCATAAGAATTCATTGCTTTCAGGTTCACACCAAAATCTCAGTGAAATAATACAGGACTTAGAGATTCTGTTCTTATGAAAATGCATTCAGTAAACATTTATTGAGCGCCTACTATATCCTAGGCACTGGGCTAAGCAATAAGAAATCACCCCTACTATAAGGAGGTTTTTGTCCATTGGAGAAGACACCAAGTGAATGAGGAATGAGGAATGCCAGCAAAATTTGCATTGAAAGAAGTGGGAATCCAAAAGGACAACCCTGATTTTCTCCGGACCCTTACCATGATGACTGCCTAGTAAAATTCAACACAGGGACAAAATTTACTTATTGCACAATGAGTCAAATGGTATCCTTCCAAAATTCATGTCCACCCAGAGTCTCAGAATATGGTCTTAATTAAAAAATAGTATTTTTGCAGATGGAATTAAGTTGAGACCTTCATGGATGGGCAGTCCGTCATGGCAGCTCTAGAAATGGATACAATTGCTTTCTGGGAAAATGTTGTTGCCCATCTTGTTAATGCTATTAAGAATCATACAAGTGTTCTTGGTATTTGAAGACTGTTGACTCCTGATTAGAGGGAGAGGTGAATAGCAAGCAGTTCAGCTATGCCAAAGGTGTAAAAGTACCTTGAGCTCCAGTGTTAGTCTAATCTGGTTATTCTGGCTGGTTCTTCACACTTAAATGCTACTAATTCCCTTGGTCTTGGTTGTCTTTCTTATCATTCTTATTCTTCTGTCTTCCTTCCCTTCAGTTATTGCCAATGTCCTTTCTAAAAAAGCCTTTGTTCCTTATAACACTCTCTAGTGACTAGTGACATTCTCTCTCTATCTCCCTCTCTCTCTTTTTTTTTCTTTCTTTCTTTCTTTTTTTTAATACTAGTGATATTCTCTAGGGACATGCTGACTCATGGTTCAGTTGTGATTTGTTGGCCCACCTCCTTAACAAGGGTTAGTAAAGGAAAATGGTTGTGAGACTCTGTGAGAATTTTAGCCCAATAGACTTCCAGCTGTGAAGGTAGGAATTTTAGTGTTGGGAGATGTGAATATAATGAGCTTTTCCATTATGTTGATAGAGAGGCTGAAGCAAGCTTGCAGTGGAATTGCTGGTCTTTGCAGAAGTGATATTGGATCAAAGTCCTGCTGTCCCTGTCCTCGCCACCTCAGGCAGGGTGGTGTGCTCTTGTCCACAGATGGCAGTGGCATAGATGTTAGAGGTTAAGGGGTTCTCCAGCAGGTTGGCTTATCAGGGAAATGTTAAAAATTCTACTTCCCTTCCCTTCCCCCAGCCTCATCATTAAGCAGATGCCAGATGGTGACTTGCAGATTATATTTCAGTTTCTCCATTCACTCAGAAATTTTATGACCTTCGTTTAGTATCCACAGGGAAAAATGCTTCCAAAGCAGCTCAAAAAATTGTTGAGGGGTTGAATGTCCCCTCATTAGCCCTCTAGGACACATTTAGGGATAAAAATATATTTTTAATCTGTTCATTTTACTATGCCTTTGGAGGCTGCTGTATGTATCATTTGGAAAGAGAAAAAATATTAATTTTATAAAAAAATAATGGTCTGACTAATCCCCTCTCCCTCCCTTCACCTTTTCCAAACATGTCTGCTTGTGACATTTTTGCTGGAAAGAGAACCCAGGATCATTCATGGATCAGCTAGCCATGCTCCCTACTTTACAAATGGTGACCCACGTTGCTCTGCCTCTGAGGAAGAGGCTGCCATTTCTAAAGTCACAGAAGTGGAAAGAGTGTCCTTTCCCATGGCTAAGAAGGTACCTGAAGCCGGGCGTGGTGGCGCATGCCTGTAATCCAAGCGACTTGGGAGGCTGAGTCAGGAGGATCGTGAGTTCAAAGTCAGCCTCAGCAACTTAGCGAGGCCCTAAGCAACTCAGTGAGACCCTGTCTCTAAATAAAATACAAAATAGGGTTGGGGATGTGGCTCAGTGACCGAGTGTCCCTGAGTTCAATCCCTGGTTCCAAAAAAAAAAAAAAAGAAGGTACCTGAGTGAAAGGTAGGTTTTCTGAGTGGTTCTGCAGTTACCAGAACTGTCACTTAGGACAAGTGACTGAGCATCTGTGGCCTCAGCTTCCACCCCTGCCACCTCACACATGCCTCGGGTTCCTATGAGGAACAGGTCCTGATGAAGAAAGCCGAAGAACGGCGAGTGCTCTGTAGGCGGGAACTATGCTCATTATTTTAAAAAGTCATTATGAACGCTTGCTTATCTTTGTGCATAGTCCTGACCATTATGAAATCTTAAATGGGAAGAAGATTCCCTTAGGCTTATTCATTTATTTTCAAGGTAAATCATCTCTGAGTTACCTTCAGCCACATTTTAGTTGAGGTTCATTTGCTTATTGATGTGCGTGGACTTTCTTGAAGTCCTAGGAAACAGGCCATGAGAAGGTCTCTTCACCTCTGCCCAGTGTCAGCTAGGCTGGTGCACCATCTGGGCGGCAGGAAGGAGCAAGAGGCTGTGAGTGGCACCCCACCTCGGGCAAGTGCCACACACTGGGTTTAGATGCTCGAACCCCAAAGGGCTCTTAATTTAAAGAGCCCAAAGAGAGCAGTTCACATTAAACAAATAGGAAAATGTCATGGTGCTGTCCAACCCCTCCAGGAGAGGCAGGCTTTCTGTCCCCCAGGAACCATCAGTTCTATTTCTGTAGCTGTTTTGGGTGCTTCTTGGCTTCCTTTCTCCATTTTTGCATACTTTTGATAAGACAAAGTACCATTTCCATTCCTGTCTCGGAATTATGATTTGTGCCTCTCTGCTTGAAGGGTGGTATGTTCTCAGGTTTGCCAAAGCTCTAAACACACCTAAGGTTAGACTGCCATGCTTAATGTCTTTCTTAAGAATCCATTTGGACAAAATGCTTGATATCTAATGATCAAAAACTGGGGCCAATGGAGAAGATGGAAGGAATCATGTAGAATCAAGTGACGATGAAACTAGCACATCATTTACAGGCAAGTGGGCTTCCATCTGAACT
>JAJEJO010001913.1:183834-212263 GCA_020662805.1 Glaucomys volans | reverse complement strand
GTCTCTAAATAAAATACAAAATAGGGCAGGGGATGTGGCTCAGTGACCGAGTGTCCCTGAGTTCAATCCCTGGTTCCAAAAAAAAAAAAAAAGAAGGTACCTGAGTGAAAGGTAGGTTTTCTGAGTGGTTCTGCAGTTACCAGAACTGTCACTTAGGACAAGTGACTGAGCATCTGTGGCCTCAGCTTCCACCCCTGCCACCTCACACATGCCTCGGGTTCCTATGAGGACCAGGGCTTTATGAAGCAGGGCTCAGCAGAGGCAGTGCTCTGTAGGCGGGAACTATGCTCATTATTTTAAAAAGTCATTATGAACGCTTGCTTATCTTTGTGCATAGTCCTGACCATTATGAAATCTTAAATGGGAAGAAGATTCCCTTAGGCTTATTCATTTATTTTAGAGGTAAATCATCTCTGAGTTACCTTCAGCCACATTTTAGTTGAGGTTCATTTGCTTATTGATGTGCGTGGACTTTCTTGAAGTCCTAGGAAACAGGCCATGAGAAGGTCTCTTCACCTCTGCCCAGTGTCAGCTAGGCTGGTGCACCATCTGGGCGGCAGGAAGGAGCAAGAGGCTGTGAGTGGCACCCCACCTCGGGCAAGTGCCACACACTGGGTTTAGATGCTCGAACCCCAAAGGGCTCTTAATTTAAAGAGCCCAAAGAGAGCAGTTCACATTAAACAAATAGGAAAATGTCATGGTGCTGTCCAACCCGTCCAGGAGAGGCAGGCTTTCTGTCCCCCAGGAACCATCAGTTCTATTTCTGTAGCTGTTTTGGGTGCTTCTTGGCTTCCTTTCTCCATTTTTGCATACTTTTGATAAGACAAAGTACCATTTCCATTCCTGTCTCGGAATTATGATTTGTGCCTCTCTGCTTGAAGGGTGGTATGTTCTCAGGTTTGCCAAAGCTCTAAACACACCTAAGGTTAGACTGCCATGCTTAATGTCTTTCTTAAGAATCCATTTGGACAAAATGCTTGATATCTAATGATCAAAAACTGGGGCCAATGGAGAAGATGGAAGGAATCATGTAGAATCAAGTGACGATGAAACTAGCACATCATTTACAGGCAAGTGGGCTTCCATCTGAACTGCTGGGCAGAAAGGGTGCAGCATTTGAGCTGAGAAAATTTGAGTTGTGTTTCAGTTCTGCTTTATCCTGGTACGATTATGTTGGGCAAGACTTGAACCTCAGTGTCCTTTTCTGTAATTAGGGAAAATCATGCCTGCTCTATCTGACAGACTGGATGTGATGATCAAATCAATCCAACCTCCATGCAGGTGCCCTGTAAATTAGAAAATGCCATATAAATATTATCATCAGGGTATAACCCAATTACAACCCGATAAAAAGGGGACTTCAGGCCTGTTGGTATGCACTCAGTGCATATCTGATCTTGGTCTCCAAGGAAATCAGGATTGGCTAATGTCTTCATATGGAAAACTGAAAGAAAGTGTCTGCAAAACCAGAATCACCATTGATGGCAGCTTTTTGTCATTTCTAAATGAATCCAGGAAGAATTTAGCAGCTAAAGCAGTTTTGCTGCTTCATTTGCTTTCAAAACCTCAAGTCATCTGGAAAATTACAGGGCTGGAGTGGCTGAGAGTGTGAAGCCAGGGAGGAAGGCCTTGGTGGAGAGCCCCTGGCCGGTCCTGCTGCGTTCTGCAGCACCACCAGAAGTCAGCTGTTCTCTGCCAGAGAGCCCGGCTGCAGGAACTAACCTAAAGGGGCCTCTCTGTGCTCAGTCCCAAAAAGTGTGAGGAGGAGGCTAATTCGCTCAAGTTTGCTCAAGGACTTCCTGGTGCAGAGGGAAAAAGAGGAAATAAAATCTTTCATGAATAGGAGGAGGTGGAACGTTAGAATTGATAAGAGTGTCTCTACTCTGGAGCAAGGAGGTAGCATGGGACAGGGAGAGACAAGAGTGTCCTTCCCTGACTCAGTTCCTTGATCTCCTTTGTGGCTGGGCATGCAGAAATGGTCTCCCTTGAAAACCTTCAGCTAGCACGTGGAATCGTGTAGGAAGCACATGTTGAGTGGCTTTCCTTCCTGATACAATGGTGGTGGATTTATGTCAGGACAATGACCTTGTCTTTCATAGTCTGTCCAGTGAAGGATTGAAGCCAACATGGCTTTTAATGTTCACAATGGTTCCTATCTCTGGGCTGTGTAGTAGAGCATTACAAATGTTCTCAGTCATTAAAGAACAGAAACAGCCCCACCTCTGGGTTATGGTGACTAGGTAACACATCTCAAATAATAAGAGTTTCCTTCTGTCTTCCATGCATTTTTTTCACTCATTTAATCATCACGACAAACTTATGAGAGGGTTTGTTGCCCCTAAAATGATAACTGGATCATGGTTATGAGACCACATCTAGAACACAAATTAAATTTCTTGTAACTCAAATTGTAATTCAACAAGTATCCATGGTACTGATGTGAGAACCAAGCTCCCCATCCTTCCCAAGTGTTCCTCAGAAGCTTCAGAGAGTCCCCATGTACTTGTTCCATGGGAATCTTCTTCTCTGGACAACTGGTCTACTGGGCATATATGGTGCCTACCACCACCATTCCACCTGAACTCCCAGGGGAGCAGCAGCTCTCCCTCCACCTCTGCAGACCCACGATCTTGGGTGTTGGTTCTGTTTTATTCAGTTCTCAGGGATCTTGAGCCTCCTCTAGCTGTCTGAGAGAATGCTGGCAACACAATTCAACTCTAACATTTTCCTTACTAGCCAATTTTATATCTGGACCGAAGGAAAAGTTAGCCTTCAGTCTGCAAATCCCATGTTGAGTTCTCATTGTTAACCCTCTAGACACAAAAAGAGAAGGCATGTTTCTGCTCTGGTAGAGGTTGTTACCTTCCCCAGAGAGTCAAGCCTGGTGCCTACCCAGGGGACAGGACACTGGGGAGGCAGCAGGGAGATTGGCTCTGTGACCTCAAGTCACAGCCTCATGCTGAACCTCATGCCCCCATCTGAAAACAAAAGAATTGACCGAGATGATGTCTCATTGCCATTCTGCTTCACTTTAAAAAAAAAACATAAAAAAACACAAAAATGGTGCTAAGCAAGTTAACCCCTTGGAAAACAGATATAGATTATGTATCTCAGGAAAGGGAAGGATCACAGTGAGCTGGGTTTCCTGATCAAGACTTGATAAATGGAAAGGGACTTATTGGAATATTAAAGTATAATTAGGTTTGGATTTACAGTAAAGGGAATTTGGTCCATTTCTATCTGGGGTATACATGAGTTTGGGGAGTTACTATCTGAAAGTAAGGTTTGAGTTAGCATAGGTAGTGTGGAAGGGTGGACGGGTTAAGTGGGTACCTTGGATGAATTTTCTGTATTTCTGGCCCCAGTTTGTTTCCTAAAACACAATTCCTTGAGCTTCTTTCCTGTCCTTTAATCAAAACAAGAAATGGCAGCACTTGTGTGTGTGAATGTGTGGGCATGCACACATCTCACCAGTTCATGTCCCCAGGTTCTAGTGGAAAGAAAGGTTTATGTATCAATTAATAAGTGCCTGCCATCGTTCTTTCTGGAACCCCTCCCAATATCATCAATTCATTCTCTGGGTTTCCTTAGGTGTTGAGAGTGCTGGGATCACTAGTCTTCAGAGATGGTAACCCCCCATCGCCATAGAACTCTGACTCTCCATAACCACACACTGGTATGATAATCTTCTCTCTGGAATCCAGCTGGAGTCCTGGAAACTCATTCCACAGAGGTGTGGCAGAGGTAATGCTCCCTTACTTCCAGGACTTGGTTCTAAGAAGATACTTCTATCTGAATCCCTCGAAACGGTAAGTGTCAGAAAACCTTGTTAGAAATTAGACAGGATGAACAAAGGACCACCACCATGACATCCTGAGGCCAAGAGGTCATGAGAAACCCAGTTGTGTGCAGAAGCTCAGGAAGGTGAGATGCCATTTGGAGAGACTCCTCCAAGGGACCTCATGGTGGCAGAGAGGTAAGGGAAGGAGCCATCCAGGAAGTGGATCAGAAACAACCCATTGAATCTTCTCCAAATTCCTCACTCATAAAGTCACATTTAAATGAAAAGGCGTGTTTGAATTCTGAGGTTTTGGGAGTTATTTTAAAGCTGCAACAGATAACCAGAACAAATACCAACAAGCACTGATACCATTCCTTGAAGTCTGTTGTATCCATGTAGAATGTGTAACAAATGGTGGTGGAGAGTCAGGGAGGAAAGATCCAGGCCTAACGGCATCACTCTCAGGCACCTGGATTCCATTCCATCAACAGTGGAAAACTACTAGACATTTTAATAAGGTGAATGACCTGTTTGAATAGAAATTTACCTGAAATCCTGGCTGATGCTTCAGAGATGGAAAGAAAAAAAGTGGAGCTAAGAAAATCAGTTAGGAGGTCCAGAAAGAGGGTAAGGAAGGTGTTAAACAGGGACATGGGAACAGAAATGGAGAGAAGGGGGTGAGAAAAGTATATTGTGGCATTGTTATAAACATTACTGGGTGTGGGGTCAAGGATGCAGAGAGGAAAGTCAGAAGGTGTGGATTCTGAATTTTGAGACCTTGGTGACTTGAAAAGATTGGAGTCATGAATTGCAATCGGAACTTTAGAGGTTTGGAGGCAGGGCAGGGGAGGCAGACAGAAGGCTGATCATGAATTCAGTGTTGATGTTTTGTTCGTTCTCTATCGCTGCCTAACAAACCCTCCCCAAACTTAGTGGCTTCAAAGGGCAAACATTTATTATGTCTCAACGTCGGGAATCAGGGAGCAGCTTGGCGGGGTGGTTCTGGTGCAGGGTGTCTCGTGAGGTTTGTCAAGCTCTCAGCACAGGCTGCTGTTATTTAAAGGTTTGACTTCATCCAAGGATCCCCTTCCAAGCTCACTGACAGCCACTGCAAGAGCTTGCGGCTTCTGGCCACGTAGACTTCTCCATAGGACAATTCACAACATGCCTCCTCCAGAGCAAGAGATGCACGAGGCAGAGAGGGAAAGAGGAGGAGGAGGAGGACGAGGTTGGCTAGGGAGAAGGAGAGGAAGAGGAGGAGAACAGCAGCAGAGCAAAGAAAGAGGGGAAGTAAGAGCCTGAGCCCAGAGCAGCCCTTAGTGTTTTACAGTTCAGTCTTGGAAGTGATGAACCAACCCTCTGGCTACCTGTGTGTGTTAGAAGCAAGTGATGGAATCAGCCCACACTTACAGGGAGGGAAATGAAACCCACCTCTCTTGAAGGGAGAAGGTGTGGACACATCTATAAAACCCCACGAACAAAACATCAACACAGAATTCATGATCAGCCTTCTGTCTGCCTCCCCTGCCCTGCCTCCAACTCCAAAGGTGGTGAGTTTTAGCTTCTCAGAGTCTGTCTAGGTGAGGGCAGCCTGGGGACATCAGGAAAGGTACAGGCAGAACGTGTGTGGAGATTACTGATGGATTATTCTTTCATTCATTTTACAGATATTCTGTGAGCATCTTCAGGACAGAAGGAACTCTGCTGAATGAGGGGACATGATGGTAAAAAATAAAACAATTAATGTGCCTATCTTTTTCATCCTGATGGTGTAGAGGAAATCTCAGGTAAGCATTAGGGAATTGTAAATAGGGCATTATGATACTCTGGCAACAGGACAGGGAGAGTCTGGGGTGACATTTTGGATGAGATCTGAAGGATGCAGAAAAATTAACCAGATGAAAACAGAGAGGCAAGAAGGACACTGTGGGGATAATGTGGAAGTCAGAGGAAACCACGTTCCTTAAGTGACAGGCAACGTCTTCAACCTGGCTGCCCAGGAGCAGAATCTGGCCCATAGGCTGATTTGATTTGGCCAGCATTGTGAATTTTTTTAAAAAAATGTAGAAGTTGTCAACATTTAAAAATCTTTGATTTCTAGTTTCTTTAGGAATTTGCATTCTCTTGCAGCAGGTCCTGCTGGTGTTGAGAGGGGGCTGCTCACTCTCGTGTGCCGTTCCCCCTGCTACTCCCTGTGAATCGTGGTGTCAGTGCTGCTCCCTCATCTGCATTGATAGAGGGTTTCATTTTACCCATTCCTACTTTCTGCCTTGCCTTTCTGACATTTGTGTTTGCAATCCTTGGTTTCATGTTTAGATGTTCCATCACGCATGCTGGGGTGGGGGGCATGAGGCTTGGCAGAGGGGCAGGAGGGGTGGAAGCTATTGGCCATATAAAGATGACATGCTGGGGAGGACAGTGTCTGTGACACTGCTCTCAAGGGTGACAGAGACCCAGGCTATGGCATGTCACACGTGTTGCCACATCTCCTGGAAAGAGGGAGTCCCAGGAATCCCCTGAAAGATGATGACAATAGGGTAGTCATGTCCGTCAGCTTTTCATCACTGTGACCAAAATACCCCACAAGAACCGCTTGGAGGAGGAAAAGCTTATTTTGGGCCACAGCTCCAGAGTTTTCAGTCCATGGTTGGTGGATGCCATTTCTCTGGGCCTGAGATGAGGCAGAACATCATGGTGAAGGAAAGCAGCTCAGGAAACAGCAACCAGGAAGCAGAGACAGGTATTGAGGCACCAAACCAAAGCCTCACCCCCAGTGACCTACTTTGTTCAGCTCACCTACAGGTACCACCCCATTAATCAAATTATTTATCCATCAAATGGATTAACCCACTGCTGAGGTTATAGCTCTTATAATCCAATAATTCCACCTCTGCACATTCCTACATTAACATAGGAGTTTTGGGTTACACCTCATATCCAAACCATCATGGTAGCCAATTATCTTTGGGTACTGACTGTGTGTCAGGCGTCGTTCTGAGCACTTTGCATTCATTAACTTTGTTTATTATCACACTGTCCCATGAGGAGGTACTAGTGCTGAGTTACTATGAAGAACTTGAGTATTTTTGACAGATAGGGAAACTGAGCTCTTTCCTCCCAGTTCCATGTTAATGACAACTTCACTCCAGAGTGGAAATCCTGAAACTCTTGGGCTTTCTTTTTGCTTGACTAGGTTTATCAGAGAAAGAGATCATTGAATTCACAGAAGTGGATAATCTGAACTATAAACAGTTTATCAATAAGGATCTTTGGGAAGTGGTTTGGTTTATGTCTGGGCACTTCCTGAGCACAGGGGTCCTTCTGAAGAATAGTCATGAGCCCTTGCTCCTGATTTTGGGAATTACCCTTAGCACTGGTTGCGCCAATTCCTCCCCAGCAGTGTGGTGCCAGTTTTCTCTCTCATCTTTCCTTCTTTTGCTGAATCAGAGCAGGTCTCAGCCTAGAAGCCCTCTCTATAGCAACATTTGCCTAACACATGCCTCGCAGCCCAATCCACAGCGGTGTGGCTGTGGCAGTTTGGACTTCCTGGAAATAGCTGCTTCATAGTTGGAGACATGTTTAAATAATAAAAGTAGGCTGTCATCCCTGGGTTATGGGTGAAGAAAGCTATTTATAGATGAGCAAAAAAAAAAAAAAATTTCCCAGTGTGATAACTTACATTATTGTACAAGGACAATGGAAAATTCTTCAGAAGACAGATAGCATAAAAGGGATTTAAAATTAACCTCATCATGTTTTATTCATCAAGACCTTAAGTTGACTTATTTTTTTTTATGAAGGCCATATCATTTTGATTCCTTTTACTTCTCTTTTAAAAATAAAACAGCAAGCCATTTAAATAATTATGCAAGGTCACACGGTGTGGTCCTATTGGCCAGTCTTGCCTGAAGACCCATGTGTTTTGCTCAATAAATATTTTATAAAATTTTGGTTTTAGTCCTTTCACCTGGGCCGGTGCTCTCCATTCCATACAGCCTGCACGACTTCCCATGGAAGTTCCCCGGGGTGGCTTGGGTTCCCATGGGTGTGGAAGAGTGTGGGCCCAGTGTGGGCCCCTTGCAGACCAACTCTCTCTTACACACTTGCCTTTGTTCATGTCACACCCACACAATTAGTGTGTCTTCCTTAACCTTTTATTTGAATCCAAATCTTATATATCTTATGCACTGCTGTTTCCAAGAATGCGTCTCAGGCTCTTCTGGCTCATGGCAATCTCTCTCTCCTTCCTGTCTTCTAGACACATGTAATTCTCAAGTATTGGGAGGGGGAATGTGATGATCAAAATGCCTCATAATTTGTTACAATAATATGTAAGGCCCTTGAGGCCAGGCGCCTTGACATCTAATTGAAAATGCACACCTCGGTGTTCAGCACGGCTTGCATTCTGGAGCTCATTTGGGCTGGCATAGTGTTTCAGATTTATTTAGGTCATTTGTCTTGACACTCCAAATAGTGAATAATTAGAAACTGAAATGAAAGAAAGAAAAAGGAAGGCAGGAAGGATGTGTGTGTGAGAGAGAGGGGGAGGGAGGGAGAAAGAGTGAAATGTGAAGAAAAGAGGAATTTAGAGTAATAAAATTCTTAGAGAATCATCAAGAGTAGAGTTTGGTCAGTCCTCAATGAACACTCATTGATTCTCCTCATTTTATGAGAACACGGAGTCACAGAGAGTTGGGGTGACTCATTCAAAGTCTCGCTGCTAGTTAATGGAAGGGTGAATGGTGTTTTCGTCTCTCTCCTCCCTGCTCCCTAGGAGTGTGCGTGTTTGTGTTGGCGCATGCACTCAGTGCTGTGCGCAGAAGATGCTTTATCTGTAACAAAAGCCCATTGACACACCGGAAATATTTTCATGTAGAGGACTCAGGTTGGATTGAAGGTGTAACATTGGAAATATATGGTTAATTTGAGTGAGAAAGCCAGGGAATCCAGGGATATGTTTAGAAATGTTTTTTATCTGTAATGATTAAACAAAAATTGATACTCAAATGTGTCAAAGCCCCTCAGCAAATCAGAAAGCTGGATCGTCCAGACCATCTCCTTCCCCAAAGTTTACCTAGAGGGAGGCCTTTCTTGCTTTTCAATTAGTTCACAAGTGTGACACCCCAGCCATTCTGGACCTTGGGAGGAGGGAGGGAGACTCCAGGTGGACCGGTGCCCTGACAGACGGTTTCTCTTGCTTTGCTGCCCTCGGAGTAGCAGGGATTGATATGCAGCTGTTCTCCAGATGCGGCTTTCCCCAGAAGCAGCTGCGTCTCAGCAGGGGCCCTTCCATCAATGTGACAACCTGCTGAGGTTTTGGATCTCCTCCAGATGCAAGGCACATTGAGGCTATAAAATGTATCATTAGCATGATCTCCATTTTGGTTTTAGAGTCTCAGCTGTGAAAGTTTCTTGTACAGATTTAGGGCCTAATTGTTCTCATTTTTCTTCATAGGTAGCTTCTTTTAGACGGCATGGGATCTTCCCTTGGAGCTGGATTTCCTAAAAAGAAAGAAAAGAATAGCTGTGAGCAATATGCCTTGCTTCTGGCTGGCTGAGAAGACAGATCAGAGAGCAGTCTTCCCCAGCTGCAGTTATGTGTGTCTGTGAGCTAAACGGAATTGTGCCCTGCTTTCTTTTGCTGAATCACAGGCTTTCTTTTGCTGAATTCTCTGAGAATCAATTTTTTCTTTCTTTTTTTCTCTTCTCCCCTCCCCTGTCTTTGTTAACACAGTTCTTATCTTTCCTATCGCCTGGGGACCAGCTCTCTCCCCATCTGGGGACCTGTACTGTGTTCAACAGGGGCAATATTACATTTTTTTGGAGGGGGAAGGGTGTTAATAGAAGATTACAAAGCTGATATTTCTTTGCCAAGGGAAAAATAAAAAAAGAATTTCATACCGAGAGCGGGAGAAAATTGGTAACGTGGAGCTTGAAGGTCTGCGAAAATATTCATCAAAGAGGCAGATAAAATAGTGACCTTGAATAACTTTGCCTGTAGAAATTCATCTTATTGGTTTAAACTGTAGTCAATTTGTCTTGCAAATCCAGTTCCTCAGTGCACAGCCTCAGAATCACACTGAGTTTGGTGGCAGGATTGGAAATACTCGCAGAACTCCACGCTGGTCTCCTCAGGCAGGCTATTTATGGCCTCAGCCGGGAGGCCTCATGCCAGGAGCTGCTGAGAAGGATTTGTTCACACAGGGGGCCCAGGGACTGGCCAGAAAAGAGAAGCTCGTGCATACTGATATCTAAATTCCCTACCATGTTTTACAAGTCTGGAATTTGACATTCGGAAGGTTCCCATCAGTTTCCCCTTTTACACAATGCTGGTCAGGCAGGCCTTGGCCTCCCAAGGGGCTGCAGGGCTCTGGAGGCTGCGGGCTGCGCTAGGCGATGTCTCCATGATAAGCCTGTCTTCTCTCATGAGCTCCAGTCTCTATAAAGCAAGAGGCACAGTCTGAACAGAGTACAGAACCTCAAATCAGAAGCTCCTTTCGTGCAACAGCATGAAAGAGTGCAGAGAGAGCTTGCTTTAAACTCACAGACGCACACGTCATCCATCAAATATTTGTTTAAAAAGATTATATGGCACAGAGCTGTCATTGATTTTATCTTGGTGGGAGGATGATTGTGGATGATCTATATTTTCATATATATGTGTATATATATATGTATATATATGGAAGTAAATCTTGGTGTTTTCTGCAATAAATGCTAGTTACTTTTATCATCAGAGACTATCTAAAGGTGTACATAAGTGATGAATATTTGAGTCCCCAAATCAGCATTGAACTTGAACTCGACTGGTTTTGAGTCTCAGTGAATCTATTGAAATATAATTTACTCAGGAAATTGACGTGCATGCCATACAACTGACAGAGGAAGAAGCAGTGTGAAAACATAGGTCCATCATCACTCATGATTTCATATCTTGTTTTGGCTACTTATTTAGCATATAGGGTTATCCAACCTCTGAAATCTCTTAAGATCTGAACATTAATTATATATCAATAAAAAGTGAAAATTTAAAAATCAATATAAGGTGAAATGTACTTATTCAGGGCACAAATTGAATGCAGATTAAATGACCTGGTCATTGATATTATTATTATTATTATTATTATCATTATTCTACAAATCGAATAACCTAGTCAGATTATTATTATTGTATTATTATTATTATTGTATTATTATTACTGTATTATTGTATTATCGTACAAATTGAATGGCTGTGGAAACAAAAAATGTGATTTTAGTGATACTGAAAAAAACCTCTTTTCCTCAGGACAAGTTCTGGAGGAGCAGTGGCTCATGGGAGACATTAGTGGTGGGGAAGGAGGACCCTGAGCACAACCCTTCAGCTTCATAACTGGGAGAGTGATAAGCGATAGCAGGGTGATGTCAGAACATCAGGAGGGCCCAGAACATTCCACTCCCAGAACCCTGCGGAGGATAAGCAGGAGACAGCTTACCTGGGGCCACTTTCATTTTATAAGTAATCAAGTGGCCTTCAGATGATAATGTTTTGCTCTCAGTGTTTGATGCTGAAATGCTAATGATGTGGGGACATTTCAATAATAAGTGACTGCCCTTAACAGTTGAAAAAGCCTAGAGCTTATTTCTTAGGCTTTTTTTTTTTTTTTTTTTTTAAATTTCAATGCTGTAAAGTAAGCTGAGAAATTAACCAACTAGATATTGTTACAAATATCTAGCTAATGAAGTAGGCTTAAAAATTAAAATTATTCTAACTCTTATCTCAATCCTAATTTCCAGTTTTGTGGGTAGATTGTGAGAATGATGACATTTTAAGTTTTTAGTGCATTACAGTATTAAAAGCATTTCGGACACATGCTGTCTGCTCGTTGTCCTGACTACACTCCAAGAAGTCAGGTTAGAGAGGACTACTTTTAATTGGTAGAAAAATTAAGTTCAGCAAGTTTATATGACTTTTCCCTCAAATCCATTGCTAGAAATTGGATCTGACTCCTACTTTGGAGTCTAATATACCAAATTTGAACGACTGACAAGTCTAATTAATCAGAACCCAGTCTTAGGATTCTGGGAAGCTCCCTATAAGCAAACACCTGGGCCTTCCACTGCGGAGTTTGTACTAGGGTTCAGGCAACCCAGGCTTCACTGGATACAAGTGAGGTCACTGTAAAAGGAACACTTTAAGTATCTCCAGATCATATTAACTCCCTGAGAAACAGAAGCATAAGTCCCCACCCAAATCCCCACTACCCTCAATGGGGATTCAGAAAGGACTATGTAAAAGGTCAATATAAACTGCAGTGAGGTTTTAGCCCACCTGTTGCTGAAGGGGTTCCAGAATTCTTTTTCTTTTTAAATGGGTCCAAATCTGCTCTGTCTGGCTAGAGTCCTCCCTAAGATGCTGCAAGTCTGAGCCACCCTGAGAAGTACGCAGTATGCCTGGCTTTCTGTTCTCTGCTTCTCTTTATCATAGGAACATCAAAGCAGAATACCTTAGTTCCCTTGTCTCAATTACTGCTTAAGAAAAAATCACCCCAGCTCTGTTAACAGTTCTTCTCTGTACTGGGCTCAGACTTTGAACCCAGAGACCGAACAGAGAACTTAATATCTGAAGTCAGAATCCAGGCTTTTCTGGATTTTTTTTCCCTCACATTCCCTCTTTCCCACCTTAGAATACACATGTGCATGCACATTCGAGTACACACACACACACACACACACACACACACAGACACACACACTCACACTCAAAATCTTTAGCCGAATCCTCCTTGGAAAATAGCCTGGGGACCCCAACTACTCTTCATCACACAGGTCAGGCTGCTCAGACTGGCTGATCTCCACTTGTGGGTCAACTCAGGACCTCCACCTCTTTATTCAATTGCAGCAACACGATTAAAACACGTGAGAAGTGAGTGCACAATCCTAATGGAATATTGTGAAAGGCTAAATGGACCATGTGTACTGTGAGCACTGGGGACTCAGGGCCAAAGAAGGGCCCCCAGGTCAGTGTTGGTAGGGAAGCCTGCACAGGAGGATAGAGGTGTTCTGTGTCTGATGCAGTGGAGGGTTCTGATGGGAGAGGTCCTGCTTACACTGGTTGTACTCTAGGGATTCTTAAAGCATACATCCTTACCGAGTTCATTTAACAAGCTCTCTAACTTCCTACTTTTAATAGAAACTTTAAGGAGGCAAGAACAATTGCCATATTTTTGGCTTGATCAACTGATGGACAAAGTTCCTGTCAACTGAGATAAGCAAGGCAGTAGGTGGAAGATGTTTGCAAGGGAGAAAATGGTCGGTTCAGTTTTGGACATTTTACATTTGGTATCCAAATGGTGATACCCAATAGCCAGTTAGATGTATGAGCCTTCTGAAATGCAGAAGAAAGATGTGGGAGGGAGACGGAGAACAGAAGTCATGGATAAAGACAGCCTCTCAAAGAGGAGGAGATGGAGGGGAGACAGGTGTTAGGCCTGTCTCTGAGCTGAGGGCACCCCAGCATTCTCAGGAGTTGATTGTGCCTTTCAGATCCTTGGACTCCCCTTCCCTGCACCCCAAGTCTAGCCCGAGCACTGACCTACATCTACAGATTCTGTTACCTCAGCCAGGCACCACTGCCATCTGCTGGGCACTCAGGGGCTTCTCTGTGGACCGCAGAGTCCTCTGGGTATCTAGAGTTGCCTCCCGCACAGTGGTTTTAGTTTGGCTACTTGAGGTCCCAGAGGTGGATGGCCTGGTGGCAGGGTGGATGCAGAGGAGTTATCAAAGCAGTCCAACCATCTTCCCAAGCTGAGCAACTCCAAATACTTCCTCCTGGAGCCACCAACCTCTGCAGCATCCATAGGACTCCAATTCCAGCGACACACAGTGGAATAGTCTAAGAACTGACCCTTCTCTGACCTGATCAGCCATGCTTATCTGCTTGACTTCTTCCCTTGGAATGACTACTTCTCCCCAGGAGGTTCCCTCATGCAACTAGACATTTGGCAGGTCCGGCACATCACTTTGCCAGACAAGCCTTGATAGGCATCAGCCCTTACAGTGGGACTTTAGGCATTGACAGGGGTCTAAATTCAGACTTTTCCTACTTCTTATGAGCGTGTCTCCCATTTGAGTTCCCTGAAGCCCACTGGCGTGGAGCACCATGCAGTTGACTTAGTGTAGCATTTGAAAAGAGCGTATTGTCTCATGAATCCTGATGACAGTGTCTTCTGGGTATCTTTTCTAAAACCTCCTCTATCATTAGCCTCAAGTAAACAAAACTTCATCTGGTACCAGTGAAGACAAGGCGTGCACCACCGTGGTTTGATAGCCATTTGATATTTAACCACTTTTTTTAGGCAAAAGTATGCAGAAGACTGACTTACTGTCACTGCACATTTTGAATGATTTTGAAAAGTGCATCGGAATGGGACTATTAAAATCACACAATCATTTTATTAGTTTTAAAATTTTGATCAGGCTTTCTTTACCTTTTGGGTTTCAAAGTTTTCAAAAATGTATTAGCATTAGGAATCTTTATATGCCGTAGTTAGTGTTTATTTGGCTGGTTAGTTTTTGGTTCTGGGGATTGAACCCAGGTCCCTGTGCTTGCTATACTTGTGTTCTACCACTGAGCTATACCCTCAGCCCAGTGTTTATTTTTGAGCTGAGTCAGGCCCCAGCATGGTCTTGTCCCTGGACCACGTCTTTCAATATAATGTATGTAGATCTGCAGAGATAGGCTGATATTCTGCTGACAGGCATCAGTTCACACAGAATTTATAAAGCAGTCAATGTTTATTGTGACTCATTAGCTGCTTTGGACTCGTTTGTGCAGTGCCACACCCATCAATAAATATTTTGGGTATCATTCCAGTTTTAGATTTCACTGTTAATCTACTGATATGGTAACTTACCTCTCGTGGAATTATTCTATTTACTTATCACATTGGAAGATTATAACAACCCCCAGAGGTAGGTGGGGAAAGTGTAATATTCATTTCTTTGCTTTGAAGTTTGGAAAACTCAAATCACAAATGGTCATGCCCCCAATGACACCAGGAGAAACATCGATGCTATCTTTAAAACTGATGGCCCCTGAGCCCCAGAAAAGTGCTGTCTTCAGCAGCTAATTTCCCTTTTCAGGGTTCTTCTGCCCTTTGGGTCACTGTCTACATGGACTTGGGTTTCTCTCTGGAGTTACGGTCAAGGAGAAAAAGCAGAAGCATTTGCTTGTGCCTATTTTCCATTTTTTAAAAAGTGATGTTTTCCCCTCATAGGTGGTTGGGATGGAATATCTTATCTAAATGGAAAGATGAGGAAGTAAACTTATAGACCAATGTGGAGGACTGAGGAGGGGGCGTTTGGTGGGTGTTGACAGGGGTGTGAGGAATGTGAGGTTGTGAGCAGGTGTGTGAGCAGATGTGGTGGAGCCAGGCAATGTCATTTCCTCTCCACAGGGTAATTTACAACAGGACACTCGACACAGCAGGAAGTGGGGAGCAGATAGTGTAAGAACAGCTGGAACACCTGGAGAAACCTAATACTTGGAAGAAACCATGGATTCAACGTCTTCATCTCTTTACTATGTGGTATGCAACTTATCTTTCTTTGGATATGTGTGTGTGTGTGTGTGTGTGTGTGTGTGTGCACGCACATGTTTTCCTCATTACAAGCCAAGACTCCAGATGGAAGGAATGGCATTTAGCCTCATTTGATCCCTGCTCTATCTGGCTTAGTGCTGGGAACAATGTACGTGTTTAGAACCCATTGTTAGTTGATTGATTCCTTCTGCTCCTGATGGTCAGGGAGACATATAGATTATTGCTCCACAAGCTGCAGTTAAACAAAGAAAGCCCATGAGCCCCAGTGAGGGAAATCTGTTAACAGTCATTATTTCCCTTTACTCTCTTAAGAGGTCCAGACACAGAAGTGCTGCCATTTGGATCTGCAAATGAATTTTTCAAGTAAAATTTGACAAAACAATAAGAATAAGTGTTTTGGAGAGTTTGTCATGAAAGTCTATCTCAAGAGGATTTTGTTTATCTAGTCATGATAATTCTACAGAACCGATGACTTCACTTAGAGAATTGCCCCTTGGTCCATTTCACCCTGGATTTTTGTATTGATTGTTAGCTGGCAGTAGAAACTCAGTAGCATAAAGGACAAAATGTAAGCTCCATGAAGGTAAGGACAGCACAAAAAGGATGCTGGGGTGGGCTGCAAGAATGGCTTCAAATTATTCTTCTGCCTCTTCTGCCTCTTCCTTGCAATTGACTTTACAACTTTTCTCATCATGTCTAGGGTCTCATTATCCACTCCTTAAATCTGGGCTGGACTTAATTTTGCCAGTGGGACATTTGCTAACATGATGCAAGCAGAGACTTGAAGAGAGGGTTTTCATTGAGATTCTGCCCTCCTGTCACTCTTGCAATCTCAGGTTGCCATGTGAACAAGCCCAGGCTAGCTGACTACATGTGAACCAAATGATCCAATTATCTCTGTCATACCAACCAATAGCCAGCCAAGCCCACAAAGCAAAGCCACCTGAGCTAATGTTGCAGCTGACTGCAGACTTATAAGTAAGCCCAATGAATCAGCAGAAGAGCCACCCAACTGAGCCCAGTTCTAGTTACCCTTCTGTTGAATTTTGAGCTAAGTGGTATGCTTTAGGCTACTAAGTTTTGAGGTAGTTATACACAGCAAAAGCCAATGAATATATTTCTCTTTAAACATTTCTTGAATGAATAAATTGAATGAATAAATGGATGAAGATAAATAGTTGTTTTATTCATTCTTTTCATTCCCAAATGAAGAAACTAAAATCAGAATAGTTAAATAACTTGGCTAGTGTTAGGCAATGAATTTGTGGAAGGGTCAGAATATTATTTCCTTAGAAAACAAAGTCACATTTTCCTTGAGAGTAGGGATTATGTCTCCATTTCTTTCTGGATCAGCAGGATCTATGCATTTTTCCATTGAAAGTTACCTTTTGAATCCAAGGTCCATGACCACAGCACATAAGCCCAAAGGTTGATCAGCTGTCATGAAAAGTCAACCTCTCCACCTTTCACCTAGCTATCCCATTCTCCCACTTGGAGACATTTGCTGCCAAAAGTCTTTTGCTTTTTGTTTACTTGCTTGAATACTTTCAGAGTTCTGTCATACATTTGCTACAGAGGATGGTGAGTAGAAGGCAACATGTGTTTATTCCCACAAGTCAAGGAAACAAGGCAAAGGTGACAATATAGAGCCCAGTCCTATGCCTCCCTTCTAGCCATCTGGTATACCACCTACAAAGCCACACCATCTTTGGAGACAGGATTGAAATAGAAAATAATCAAAACTGATCAAAATGCTCAGAGTAAGTGTTTTCTTCTGGCTTACTGTGGTCTATATCTCCCAATCAAATGAAAGAAAACTTCAGCACCATGACAACATAGGAGATTCTCTGGACACTGGCCAAGATCCATGTTCTTATATGTTTTGTCTGGCTCAGAAACAATGGAAATGTGTCTCCAAAGTACAGGGCTCTGAGGGTGTGCTTTGGTTTGCTACCCTCCAGAGAGAGTTGTGCAAAGAAGACCTTGACACCCTGAGGGCTGGGAGCGGGGATGGGACAAAGGAGAAAGGGAGGAATCTGAGTGCAAAGTGGGAACAGTTAGGGATGGATGTTTGCAGCAGTTTAAGATAGGGTAGAGAAACAAACAGGATATAGTAAAAAGAGGACTTGGGGGTTTTGGGAAGTAGCTATTATGCCTTGACATATAGTACTTTTCTGTAGAAGCTGGATTGCTGAAATTAAGAAGTAAGGGAAGGAAAGATGGAGAACTTGTAAAATTGAACACGGCAAATGGAGACCGTGGCTGTGAAGTTTCTCTTTGGCTTTGATAAGGGAGGTTAAAAATGGGATAGTGGTAGAAAAAAATAGAAGAAAGTTTTAAAAAAATAAGACTCTTTTTTTTTTTTTTTTAATGACCTTTAACACAGGGAAGTTTGGGACATAATTGAAAATGGGAAGAAACGCCCCCCAAAGATGAAAGTAAGAAAAACTGTGGGAGAGAAGCCTTGAATAAGAGGGACAGAGTCAGTTGTTTTAATAACTTACCTAGAGAACATCATTTTTTCAAAGTGCTTCAATGCACTTTATCTCACAGGTGTTTCTTATTATAAAAGCACTTGCATGATATACAATTTTTTAGTTATTTTCCTCTTTCAAGTAAGCCAAAATAGCTTTATAGGACATTTTAGCTTTTTATAATCATAAAAAATTTTTAGTATCTCTTCTTCCTGTCTCCCTTTTCCTTAATACATTCTCCTCTTATAATCACCTCTCCCATGCAGATTTGATTTTTCAGAATTTGTCCTACTTTTTGCTGGAAGTCACAGAATGTCACCATTCCCTGACTCCCATTTTTCAACACAGCTCCACCAACTTGTTCTCTCCTTAAATGTTGTTCTGTTTCCCCCAATTTTTAACTGTCGAAATTTTATAGCTCGCATCTTTTCTAAAAGCATACTTTCCACAACCACTTTCCTCCTGCTTTAGTGTGATGCGAAAGTTCCCTGATTCTCTGGTGCATCTGATACACACAAAATTCTTGCACTCTCTAGCCTTTCTTGTGACAGCCACCTCAGGGGACAAGCTGACCTGACTCTTGGCAAGTCAGTCATTGTTCTTGACACCACCACATCTTCATTTTGTGTCATGGGAGCTTCATAGGTCCTGGTGGCATTTGCCCTTGTGCCAGGGATTCCTGAAGACAGGAAAACTGATTTCTTTCTACAGGTGTCCCATTGAGGACAAGCCTTCTTAACACCTCCCTATATCTACTCCTTCTAGTCTGTTCCTCTCGTCTTGCATTAAGGCTTCTCTTTTCCTTGGAGGTGAACTCAAGGTGTGGCATGTGAAGTCTCTCCCAAAGAGAATCAGAGTCTAGGACAGAATCAGAAGATGCTACGGTCTGGGAATTTCTTGCACCTGGAAGTCAGGGAGGTTGGGTGGCTTATGTTCAGTACTCCTAGTATCTTATTCAGTATTCTTTTGTCTTCTTTTCCTTTTCTCCACCAAGTACCTTTACTGGTAAAATTTTTACTGGAATAGACACAGTTATGAGAAGGTGCAGCGCCATTAGGGGAAGGCAGTACTCAATCTTGCATGCTGACTTGCATGATACCCGGAACCCAAATGGGAAATGCATTTGGGCAGGGGAAGGGTCTCCCTGGTGTTCCCCAGCTCACCCAGTGAGTGGCCCTAGCTCAGCTTCCTGGTAGGACAGCCCCCATGACAGTTCTTAATGCTTATGTGAAGGCTTAGACATTGCTTAGTGATCAATTCTCCCGGTCCTTCGCCACCTTGCCGTCCATCCGGCTCTGTCACATCGGCCACGTGCATAGCAAGGTTGCACCTCATCTGTACCTTCTGTGTCTGACAACTTGGATGCCTTACTTGCCCCGAACTGAAAGAAGAGGGAAGAAGAAGAGGAAAAAGCCTTCTTCATTGAGGATTCATTGCAGCACCCAGCTTGCCTTCGGGTTCCTTCCCACGCGCTGCCTGCGGCCCCCGGCGTCCTATCTGCTCAGCTCAAACTCTGCGTCCGCCTTGATAAGGGCTGGGGTGTAATCAGCGCAGCCGCAGTTCCCAGGCTCTGATTTCCCCTTGTGGCTTCTGCATTCCTGTTGATAATTAAAGGAAGCTTTCTTGCCGTGCTGAAGGCTATATAAAATAAGTTAATAAGTAATAAAGCACTTGGCGTGGGGCCAGAAACCTGCTGCCGACGCGGTCGCTCCCAGCCTGTGGTGCAGTGACAGAGGGGGAAGGAAGCTTGGCTCCCAGTCAGCCTTTTGAATTGGAGAGCTGAGGGTGAACTCGGCACTCCACTAAGGAATGCAAGGGCCGGAGAGAACAGTTCGCGAGAGCATGCACTGGGCCTTGACCTTGAATCCGGTGGGCGGCGGGTCTCCTGTCTTGTCTTCCCCTCTTGCCTTCTCTCCTTTCAAACCCCAGATCCTTTCATTCTCTTTGTCGTCCTTATCACTCCCCAGCTCACTCCTGTTTTATTCAGTTTAAAAGAAATGCGCAGTGGATGTGACCTCTAAGCCGCAGATATCTCCAGCATCCATTTCTTCTTCTTTGTTTCAAGGTTGTACCTGGACACCACGTTAAGTTCAGCGCCTTGGAAGAGGCTGTTTATTTTGTGGTTACCACGCGGTTGCTGTTTGAATTCATCAGCTTCCCCAGAGAGACAGAGTTGATAGGGAAGATCTATCATTTGCCTACCTACCTACCTACCTGTATCCCCACTAGCTAGATAAAGATGTGCATACAGTCATCCTTCACTATCTCTGGAGCATTGGTTCAAAGATGCCTTGTGTCCCCAAATAAATGAATATTGAAGTTCCTAAAAATGGGTCACATTTGCGTATATGCTACAGAATCATTCGGTATATTTTAATCCCCTTCTGGATTACTTATAATACTCAATGCTGTGTGGCTGCTATGTAAATCATTGTTACACTCTATTGTTTGGGTAATAATGACAAGGAAGAGATTCTGTATGCATGTGTTCAGACAGATGCGATTTTTTTCCTCCAGGATTTTTGATCCAAGATTGGTTGAATCCACAGATGGGAGATTTATTAGAGGGGATATTTATTAGGAGAATTGGTTCATGTGGTTTTGGAGTCTGAGAGAGACCCCTGCAAGCTGGAGAATGGAGAAGTCAGTAGCCTGATTTAGTCCAAATCCCAAAGCCTTAGAATAAGGGAAGCTGATAGTGAAAGTCTTGGTCTGAGGCTAAAGGCCCAAGAACCGCAGAAACCATGGGCATAAGTCCTGGAGTGAGGAGGCTGGGGGCCTAGGGTTCTGATGTCCCAGGGCAGGAGAAGAAGGGGCCCAGCTCCTGAGAGGAAGAGTGTGTTTGCCTTTCCCTGTTTGTTCTATCTGAGCCCTTTGGTCACTGGTCGGTGCCCCCCACTTACACTGGGTAAGGGTGGATCTTCCTTAATTAGTGCACCTATTGAATTTCCAGTTTCTTCTAGAAACATCTTCACAGACATATCCAGAAACTTTACTTCACCAGCTGTCTGGGTTTCACTTAATCTAGTTAAATTGCTACCTAAGATTAGCCATCACACTTATGCTCTCTTGAAATGAATATAGGTCATTTTCCTGTTCCCAGATGCCTTTGAAAAGTCCCCTGTAATAAGATTCAGATTCCATCACAGCTCTGGAAACTTCTGGCACAGTGTTTGGTCCTGGAGGAGTGGGGTGGTGGCAAGCCTGCTTTGAGTAGTCACAGATGCCTTGCTTGGATTCCATCCACCTCTGGCACAAAGAGAGGGAATAGTTGAGGCCACTATCAGGTTATTTGGGTTGAAAAAAAAAAAAATCCCTATCTTTAACTTCCCTGTCAAGGAAGAAGGTGATATTAGGTTGTGAACAAGCCAAGATGCCTGTTTCTGTGAATGAGTGTGACCCATGCTCACGACTCAGCGGTGGTCCACATTGCTCTCTGCATAGAGCAGACGCATCAATAGACAGGGCTGGAGGGTGGTTTGAGGAGCACCCCACAGAAGCACTGTTAGAGTCACCCTTCCGTTACATCCACTGGCACGAACACACAGCATTAACCAAATTACCTCTCACTCCCAACTGCTCCCTCTGACTCTGAGGATTATTCTGTAATTACCTCCGCCCATTCCTTGCTTCCAACCTTGACTCCAGGCTTCCAGCTCTGTACCTTTCTCTTCATCCATCCCTCTGTACTCACTTCATAATTACCTTCAAAACCTGACTAGTGCCCCTTTTCCTTCCTGAACTCTGATGTCTCATGTCATACTTGCATCACATAGACTGTCCCAGAGTTATGCTTCGCTGATTCAGAATTCTGCCTTGGTATTCTACCCAAACTTGGCTCCCGACTCCAACTCCTCTTAAAGCCTTTCACTGTGAAATTTGACTGTAGGGCGAGTGACGAAACAGTTGCCACCCCACATCCATTTGCTGACTCATCCTGAGATCCCAAAGATATAATTACAATAACTACCACTGGAATTGATCAACCACATTCCAAAACCAAGGTTGCCACGATGCACAGGGGAGGTAAGGATGGGGCCTTTTTTTTTTTTATTTTAGCCTCCAAGTCTGAGTAGTGGCCTCAACTACTCAACTGCCTCATAGAGACAAGGGCACCATTCACAGAGGGTGTGGTAGAATGGAGTCTCCTCAGTTGCGTGTGCAACTTGGATGGAAGCTTCATCCATGTGGACCAACCCTTCCTTCCACCACAAGATGCAACACTAGATTATGGAAGAATTTGAACATAGTGACCTACTTAGTTATTTCTGAAATGTTAACATCAGTCTTGCTAAAGTTAACTGATTTGTCTTTGGTCTACACTCTAGGTATAGGTGAAAGAGCCATCTTCAAACTAATTGTGCACAAAAGTGGATTATATGTGCCCACTTTATTTTCCACATCACCCCAAAACACGTAAAATCACTGCCCCTACTTTTCTCCATCATCATTCTTTTTTAAAAAAATTTTTGAATTTTATTTGTTCTAATTAGTTGCACATGACAGTAGAATGCATTTATACATTTTGATAGATCATACATAAATGAAGTGTAGTCTCTCATTTTTCTGATTATGGAGATTCCTCAGAAAACTTGGAATGGAAAAACCATTTGACCCAGTTATCCCACTCCTCAGTTTATACCCAAAAGACTTAAAATCAACATATTCCAGTGACACAGCCACATCAGTGTTTATAGCAACTCAACTTACAATAGCTAAGCTATGGAACCAACCTAGATGCCCTTCAAGAGATGAATGGTTAAAGAAAATGTGGTATACGATGGAATATTACCCATCATTGTTCTTAACTTGAGTATTCCCTACCAGTCAGGGTCTTTGTTCTCTTTGGAGTAGGTCAATTCCCTTCCTAACATCTACCGAGTCCTGCTTCCCCTTTGTCTCACACGTTTCTAGGAAGTTTTATCTTATAAGATTTCTTTGCAGATGGGCATTGGCAAGTTTATGTGGTAGTTATCATTTCTCAGGTAAACTTTGGGGTCCTTTTCTATGGAAAGTTTGGGAGATAACCGGTTCTTTTCATCATCGTGAAGATCTGGAATGGAATTAAGCTACAAACACATCCTTCCTATGCAGATGTATTGACGTGACCTTGGTGACTACTTTGTCTCCCCCATGAATTTGCTGTTCCCACAAAGAGATTGGATCATGTAGCACCAACTATGTGATTGATTATCAAACATCTTAGATATGTTGTATTCGTATTTTTTGAGTTATTCGTATTTTATTGAGTTATCATTATTAGAACTCAGGAGAATTCTAACAAGAGGGTGGGATCTGATGTTATATAAAGGGAGGCAAATATCTCACAATTAATTACAAAATATTTCACTATTTTTCCTTGAGAGAGAAGTATAATAGACTATAAGAGCAAATCAAAGGGAAACTAGCAGGCCTTGAGATTCCCAGGAGACTTCTTTGAGCTGGGGTTGAGAGTGGAACAGAGTTAAGAATTTATTAGTTAACTCGGTGATGTGGTGGTGATGAAGGAATTGTGGAAGGAGATGAGCCAGCATTTAATGTCCCAGGTAGAGTCTAAGGCATGCAAAGACCTTGAAGCAGGAAGGAAAATGCCACACTGAAGGAGCTGATAGAAGTCCAGAGTGACAGACCTATAGAGAGCTTGGCATGGAGGTCGACAGAGGTCAGACCATGTGGAACTTAGAAATCATGTCAGAGATCCTGCAGCAACTCAGCCCTGTTAACATGCAGGTTTATGGGTGATTATTGTGGGGGTCAATATCCACAGGGGAGGGAGGGAAATAGGACTGGGCAGAGAAATAAATTGAACTATGAAATAAATGAACTGCAAGTTGAGGGGCCATTAGACATCCTCAGTGACCATTTGACCAGTGGCCAGGGGCACACCTCCCTGGGAAAGGGTGTGTGATGTTGGTTGATGTTGTGCTTTTCATTGGAGGGTCAGTCCTGGACAGGAATTCTGCTGAGGGGTTTCACTGCTCTGGGTCTAGCAGCTGGGGGATGCGTGTCCCGGTCCTGCAGGGAGCAGCACTGTTTACTAGGGCTTCTGCTACAGATGCTATTCTGAGTCTGGTGAGAAATCAGTGAAAGGTTTTCAGCCTGAAAGTAGTACCATATTTTTTGTTTGAAAAATATTGTCTCAGCTCTTGTGTGGAGAGTGGATTGGGAAGGTAGCAAGATTGGCTTCTGAACTATCAGCTAGGAAACTGCAGGAGGAACTCGGCAGCAGATCACAACAGGTTGGACCAGATGGTCACAAAGGAGATAGACTGTTGTGTGAGTAACAGTTGATCAGATATGGGAAAGGGGCCTGACTGTGGATTGGTTGGGGGTCTGAAATGATAGAAGGATTAAAAACTAACCACCGAGTTACTGGCTTGAGCTCTGTGTGGATGGTGAGGATTTTTGCTGAGCTGTGGAACTGAGAAGGAGCACAATCTTGAGTTCAAGATGGCCATGCTCAATTTGAGGAGACTGTGAGATGTTCAGACAGGAAAGCAATTGGCTATGTCATTCTAGAGCTCAGGAAAGATGTCTGGAAAATAGATGTACCAGTTACCACTGTCGTATTCCATCGTGAGAGGGCCTAGAAGAGACTGTGGAATATGAAGACAACCTAAAAAGGAGCACAGAGAAGCCCCCACATTTCAAAATGAAGAGAGAGAGAGAGAGAGAGAGAGAGAGAGAGAGAGAGAGAGAGAGAAGATGAGTCACTAGCTGAAACAGAAGACAACTGGAGGGAAGAGAGATGTTAGGAGAATGTAATGTCCTGGGATACCAGAAAGGTATCCTGATGAAGAGTTTCCAATTCTTCTGTGGCAGGTGTTTTAAGCACTTTTTATATCATATCGAAGTGTTATAGTATAAATACATGGAAATGTGTGTGAAAATGTGCTTTGACCTTTCCTCTTAAGCTAGAACTGCTTCATTCAATCTGTGGTCATGCATCAGGTCCCTGATTTAAGAACTTAACCTTTTCTTAGGAATACCCAAAGCAGTACCTGGTGAGGATCTACTGAGAGCCAGCTGTGTCCCAGCCTCTATCGTGTACTGCTGGGGACGTGAAGTCTGAGGCCAGGTCTTGCTTGATGGGCTTGGGTGAGCCACAAGGGCTTAGGTGGGGACACTGGATTCTGTGTGAAGGGTGGGTAGGGCTTGGGTGGTAGGGAAGTTCCTTCTGGTGAAGGATGGTACTCACACACAAGCAGAGAGGACAAAGTCATACATTTAGGGGAGCTTGATAATTGGAAAGGCATAAATGGGGTGGCTTTTGAATGTTGCTTGAAATAACTACTGTATTCAAAATTCCTTAAAAATTTAATTTTATTTTCATCAGTGCATAGCCACACATATTCATGGAGCACAATGAGCTGTTTCGGTCCATGTGTACAATGTATCATGTAATCAAATCTGGGAAGTTAACATTTCCATCACCTCAAACATTTATCATTTCTCTGTGTTGGCACATCCAATAATTCTCTCTTCTAGTTATTTTGAACAAAAAGCCTAATTATTAACTAGAGTCACCTACACTAGAACTTATTCAGGCCTTTAACCAACCTTTTCAGACTCCGTAACCACTATTCTACTCTCTACCTCAATGAGATCAATGGTTTTATTTTCCACCCAGGATCGAGAACACGCAGGCTTTATCTTTATGTGCTGGGCTTAAATATTCCAAATTCTTATACAGTTTTGAGGCCTTTGCATATCTTGGTATTCAGTTTTTAATATCTCTTGAAGTTCTGAAAATTTCTGATGAAATATTTTTTCTTTGCTTTTCTTTTGAATTTTAATTGGCATGTGCTTTGCTTTGTGGTTTTAAATCTCAGATTGGCTGACTTTGACAATCAAGCCCGGAGGAGGTTTCCTCTGAAATGCAGTCCAGTTAACTCCCACATCAGACTTCGTTCTTTTATCCCTACCCCACCCAAAGAGATCACAGCTGTGCTTTCACTAATGAATTAGAGATAACAGCTTTAGTTATGGCTAAGAATCCAGATGCGTAATTCTTTGAAGCATCTAAAACCTGTGCTTATATCTGTCTATAGATATATTTTCAATTGATAAACTGAAAAAAAGGAGCACACACGCCAGTGCATTTAGAGTTGTTCCTTGGTGTATGTGGGGGAATGGTTCCAGGGCTCCATGGACACCAAAGTGCCAAAGGCTATAGATGCCCAAATTCCTTCCCTAAATTTGTGCAGCATCTGCACATAACCCCATGAACATCCCCCTGTGTGGTTTGAATCAACTCTAGATGGCTTACAATACCTAATACAATGCAAACGCTCTGGAAATAGTTGTTGCTCCATTTTTGGGGGGATCATGACAATGAACCCGTCTGCATGGGTTCAGTACAAATGTGATTTTTTTTCCTGGAATATTTCTGGTCCCCAGTTGGTTGAATCTGAGGATAGGGAGGACCTCTGTGTGTGCAAATAGTCACCAGACACAGGTCGACAGCATTATTTGTAAGAGAGTTGAATTTATTTATTAAGTGGTGGGCTACTGTCTGATAGCTTCTATAAAGTTATGATACTAAATATTATTTTATGTATTATTTTATAGGTCTGTTATCTTCAAACCTAAGCTACTGGAAGCTTGTCTCTTCATGGCTCCCATGTCTGTGACTATCCTAAAGCTGACCAACTATAGAAAATAGCTCTGGTTTGATATCTCCTCTCCCAACTCTTCAATTGTGCAGTGCACAACTGTGACTACACCATGGCTCTGCTTACAAATGGTGTGTCTGATAGAGGTGCTGGGGCTGTGGTCTTCCGGTAGGAACAGCCTGCTTCTCCATAGCCTTGGGATCTGTGCCTAGTCTAATCAGATGATTGACAGTTTGACTGAATAAATAATTTCAGTTTGTAATTGGTTTTCTCCAAGAATGTGGAAGGCCATGTCCCATGTTTTTTCTAGTATGCAGTGTTGCTGCTTAAAAGGTCAATGTACTTTGACTTCTGACTCTGTGCATGGGCACTTTTAAGTCTTTGGGTAGTTTTAGGACCTTCTCTTTATCACCAATGCTGTAAAAGTTTCTGGATCCTAAGTTGTCCTCTGCTGTGCTGCTTTGTTTTGATGGAGGACTTTGCTCAGTAGCCAGGGAGGTAAATTTCTCAACATCATACGTGTGCACAAATTTATTTTAGTTTCTTATTTGATATTTTGTCTGGGTATAGAATTTTAGGTAAATGTTACTTTTTTCTTGGGATTTTGAAAAAATTGATTAATCATCTCATCAAGGTCATTGTCCTGATGATGTCTCCTCTTTGATGTGACCTGTGTGTTCTCTTGGAAAGTGTTTGGTTCTTCTTTGTCTCCTGGAGGTTCTAATATTTTATAATGATATGCCAATATGTGAATCTTTTTTAAAAAAACTATTTATTATGTTGGACTCTTGGTAGACTATTTCAATCCAGAAACTCATGACTTGCAGTTTGGGGAAATCTTTTGTATTACTAATATAATTAATTCTCTTCCTTGATATTAAATTATTTGGCTACTCAACATGCTAATCTCTGAAAATTTTACAGTTTTTAAGCTTCTGTTATTTTATATTTCTTCATCTATTTCTTTTTTACTCTTTAAAATATTTTATCTGCTTTTCCAGCTTCCTTACATGGAGTGCTTTATTTTACTCTTATATTTTTAGTTTCCAAGAATTTTTCTTGTTCTTGGAATGTTCTTTTTAAAAAATAGTATCATGTTCCATTTCATGGACTCATTATCTTTCCTTATCTCTGTGAGGACATTGATAATGATTTTTTTCCTTCTTGAACATTTTCTTTTTTATCATAAATACCAACTCATGTTAATTGTACAAATGAATGGTTCTAACTATGACAGCTCCGTGCATTGTGCTTTAATAATATGCACCCTCCCTACTCTTGGCCTCCCCTCTGTCCCCAGGTCCCCATCCCTACTAGTCTCTCTTGGGCTTTTGGGGCTGCTTCCTTCTTTTCCTCCTCCTCCCTCCCTTCCTCCCGTCTTCCCTTCCTTCCTTTCTGTTGGGACACATGATAGACGCAATACCTGTCTTTCTGTGTTTTGTTTATTTTGCCGAAAATGACAAGGTTTCATTCTTGAATGGTCTATATTTTTCAGAATATCTTTTGCGTGTTTGTTTTGGTTTCCATCCTTCATTTTTCAGGCTTTCCTCCAATATCTGATGATTCCTGGCAGTAATTAATACTTGAGAGTGTGGTTAGGAAAGGTGGCCTCTGCCTTAGGCTTCTCCACCAGCTGGTTCACTGACGAGTGCCTGGGCGAGGCTGTTTCACTGGGCGCCTCAGTTTACCCAGAAGGGTCTTGTCATCTCCTTCTGGTGGTGGGTGGGTGGGTTATAGGACTGCTTATTCTAGAAGTCATTCAGAGGACAAAGCTGTAAGTCTCACTGTTCAGGATTTAAACCTTCCCACAATCCCTGTGCAGGACCTCTGGGTCCTCGGCTGTGCAATGTCTCTTTAAGACATCCTTCCAAACTGTCTAAGACACAGCCAGTCTTCTCCTGGCAGGAGGACAGAGAATGATATTTCTTTATTTTATTTTATTTTATTTTATTTTATTTTATTTTATTTTATTTTATT
>JAJEJO010001913.1:128752-176411 GCA_020662805.1 Glaucomys volans | reverse complement strand
CCTTCCTTCCTTCCTTCCTTCCTTCCTTCCTTCCTTCCTGTCTTCCTCCCTTCCTTCCTTCCTTCCTTCCTTCCTTCCTTCCTTCCTTCCTTCCTGTCTTCCTTCCTTCCTTCCTTCCTTCCTGTCTTCCTTCCTTCCTTCCTTCCTTCTTTCCTTCCTTCCTTCCTGCCTGCCTTTCTTCCTGCCTTCTTATCTTCTTTTCTTCCTTCTAAGTGGGATAGGTCCTGTAACTGAAACTGGACATATATAGTGGAGTAAATGAGACCTAAGCTGTCAAGACGTTTGCGCTAAAGAGTGAGTTAGAAAAATGTGAGGACTGGGTAATGAGTGTGATTTAGTTATTTTAAATTGGGAAAGCATTAATTTAATTAGATATTGTTTTTCTTTCTGAGGACTCAGCAACTATTTGGTAAGGAAATATCTGTGCATTACTTTTTTTTGTTCTTTGTAGGATATGAGTTTACTTTGCTCCCGCCCTCCTTCTTAAGCTAAGAAGAATGTGACCACAGGTTGATTCTGATTTCAAGGATGTTGAGTTGACCGAAATGATCCATCTCATAATGAGGGTAGGTTACCCAATTTTGCACTCTATTTTTCTGACTAAATGACCCTGACTCATTCCTTCTTCTCTGATCATCATCCATTCAGTCTCTCACTCTCAGAGTGAGGTTCCTCTACAGCAGTGTCTCTGGACAGTTGTTGGGAAGTTAGTTCTTGGGCCCGTCCCTGACCTACTGAGTCAGAACATCTGGGGGAAGGGCCCCGCAATCTGTCTCAGGTTGTCCAAGTGATTCTGAGGCAGTCTCACCTTAGAACCACTGCTCAGCTGCCCAGCCTGCAGCCCTGCCCCAAGCGGGTCCTCTGAACATCTGCTGCATCCAGTGAGTAATATCTGAGGCTTTTCCCTCTGCTCCTCCGGGGAGGTGGTGGCAGACACATGGGGTGAGGCCCTGTATCAAGTTCTCTTAGAAAGCTGGAGAAGCACAGATTTCTTGCCCTGTCCTTATTTATTGTAGTTATACTTGATAATGGGGTTCATTCTGACATATTCACAAATGCATCCAACATAGTTTTCTTCATTTCAGTTCCCAGTATTTTCCCTTTCCTTCCTCTCCTGCCTCCCCTTGACCCTCTTTCTCTATTGGCCTTCCTTCTGTTTATTGATTTTTTTTTTTTTTTGGAACCAGGGATTGAACTCAGGGACACTTGGTCACTGAGCCACATCCCCAACCCTATTTTGTATTTTATTTAGAGACAGGGTCTCACTGAGTTTCTCAGGTCCTCGCTAAATTGTTGAGGCTGGCTTTGAACTTGCGATCCTCCTGACTCAGCCTCCCAAGTCGCTTGGATTACAGGTGTGCGCCACCACGCCTGGCTGTTTATTGATTTTTAATTGGTGTATTAAGGTCATGTCCACAGTTGGAGCGCACTTCCACCTGTGCATACATGCACACAGCATCATTGGTCACCTTCGTTCCCCAGTTCTTCCCCTTCCCCTCCCTCATCCCTCTTCCTTCGTCTCTGACTGCTGTTCTTCTGATCACCCTTCTATTTTTGTGTGCTTCCCTTTCTTAATTCATTTTTTCTCTCAAGATTTTGCATATAAGAGAAAGCATTTGGTTTCCCTTTTTAATTTTTCTCCAGCATTTGTCCTTAACTTGCTATTGCGTGTGTGAGGCCCGGGTCAGAGTCTGGGGACAGCTGCGTCCTGTTCTTACCACACCACAGGGACTGCCCCCAGGGAAGAGAGTCATGGAGGGCCATGTTCAAAGACTTCTTCAGTTTTTTTTTTTTTTTTAATGGAATAGGAGAAAGAGAACCCCTTCTTCCTTTATCCCCTCCTCTTGCAGGCTGTGTTATAATATTTCAGCCTTCTTAATAAGTTGTCTGCTCGGGAATTCCTGTCTCTTAGTTTCCACACTGACCTCAGCTCTGTCCTTTGGAAGCTTCCTTTCCCGTCCCTCACTCCTGGATGTAGTTCTCTCTCACCCTCTCTCTGTCCTCTCTGCTTTGGTGATTTCCAACACTTCCACCATTCCAACTTGTATTTCTAAGGGAATTTCTTCCAAACTTACCTGTCAAGCACAGGTCTTCACCTGAGCACCAAATTTCTCTTGCTAAATGTGTTCTGGAATCTCCATGCAGGCATCCTGCCACTACCTTGAACTTCATCTCGCCAAACCGGACTCATTTCTTCCCACCACACCACGTCCTCCTACTTACCCATTTCTACTGAGTGTGCTATTATCTTTCTGAAATGCCAGAATCTTTTCTCATGTGAGGGTCTGGGAGAAGGCGGGGCGAAGGGATGATAAAGTGCTGAGCTTGGCTCTCCACTGCACCTTCTGTGTTGGCCCACCCTGCTTCTAGCTCTCCCCTGAACCACTTCTCGGTAGCTTCCTGGCTGCTTCTCTCTCAGTGTGAGGGACAAGGAGATTGCAAGAGATTGCCCTTAGCTTTTACTTTCTCATTTTAAAAATCCCCAAATCATTATTAAATATGTGGGGGGAAATCATCTTTCTCCGCAGTTGTATAATAAAGCCCTGTGGCAGCTTGCTCAGCGTGGGCTGGAGAGCATAAACAAATGGAGGTCATTTTGCCTTCTGGGGGGTTATTTTTAATATCCAAGATTTTTCAATGCCTGCTCATTACCCTTGCTTCTTGCTTCAGAGCTGCTCACAGCTAAATCCATGGATGACTTCCACAAAACACAAATCTTACAAAAGAATGCATAATTAATTCATAGGAGATACCTTCAGATCTTCAATCAAAACACAAGTACTAATATTTTAGACACATTCTAATGTGTGTCACCTGACTTTGGAAATCCCAAGGAACAGCACATTAGATTTCTGCAAGGGGAGAGGAGGGCTGATAATGTCAGGACTTACTGACATTCAAGAGTGACCTTTTAGAAGGAGCAAGAGAAAGAAGGGAAGAGGAATCAATTTTCTTATAAGTTTTTTACACTCATTATTCAGCAAATTTTGACAACTCTTATGTAACAGATGAGGAAACTGGGATTTAGAGATGCTTCATACTTCACTCAAGGTCATATTTCTGCAAGAACTAGAGATTCTGATTTGAGTTTCTTTAACCCCAAAGCCAATTTTCTCTTTTTTACAACAGCACTTTCCCAAATGACTCTCTTGGAGTGCCTGTTCTTCAGAATGATGCGGATACTCTGTGTGAAAGGTGAAGGGAGGTAGGATGTTTTAACACAGCTCTTTAGAAGTCAAACTTCTCACTGCTCTCCTCCCTGGCAACCATTGATCACTGCTCTGCTTCTATGGTTTTACATTTTCCAGTTGTCATATAAATGGAAGCATGCAGTTTGTAGCCTTTTGGTTTATTCTTCTTTCTTTAACTGAGCAAAATACATTTGGGATTCATCTTGTGCATATTGATAGTTTGTTCCATTCTTGCTGAAAAATATTCCATCGCATAGATATACTATAGTTGGTTTATTCGTTTGATGGTTGAAGGACATCTGGATTGTTTCTTGGTTTTGGTCATCATACATAAAACTGCTATAAATAATCCTAAGCAGGCTTTGGGAGCAAGCATATATTTTCATTTTTTTTTAGGTGGGATGGTCAGAAGGGCTTGGAAGTGGGTACAAGTTCCTTTATGTCTTCTCCCCAGGTGTTCTAAGTTCCTTTGTCTTTGCACTGACAACTTCGTTGAATTCTTTTTGAAGACTTTTGGTTGTATCTGCCCCATGTAAGTAGGACTAAGGTTCTGCCTCTTCTTGCTCGCATCTCTTCCTCCTTAGATGACTGGTTGCCCTAAGGGTTCATGAAAAATTATGAATTTGCACTTGGTTTGGGTCTTGCTGTTCTCAGAGGGGTGAAAACAATGCCTTTTAATGTCCCATGTTTCAAGCTGAAACCATCCCAAGCTGTAATTCTATTTGCTCATTAAAACAAAACAAAGCAACAGCAAATACAAGTAAATATAAGCAATGATTTTTTAATAAATCCAAATGATTCCAACAGCCAGTGCAGTTTACTTTCAATATTATTGACAGATGTGTGTCTCCACATGCAAGAAGTTCTTTGGATCTAATTTTCTCATCTCTAAACATGGAAGGTTCATCTCCATGGACTCCAGGTTCTTATGAATTTCTAATATTGTCTGCACACATGTCCTTCAAAAAGAATCTTCACATCTTCCAGCTATAAGGTTCTTCCATGATTTAATCCCAAAATAAGACTCCTTAGCACTAATCTTCGTCACAAATCAACTAACCCTTGTTTCACATGTGTCTGTGCTGTGTGTGTGTGTGTGTGTGGAGATGACACCCTGTGATGGGGAGCCGACATTTTTGTGTCTACTGTTAATTCATGAAAAGAACGTGATTTTGGACCGCCATCTTGTCAGGCTACATTCTCCTCAATCCTTTATTTTTGCTTTCATTATTTACCAATCCCTGATCACTACACCCTTGAGGAGACCATCCTGCTGTAAATACCACATTCATCATCATATCAACCATACTATACTCTAGCCTCTGAGAATACAGGAGGTCAATCACCCACAGAGTACCAGCACAAATACATACTTTCCAGACTGAACTCAGCTCTCAGCCCTCCCTTCAGTACTTCTTTATGTACCCATAACCTCCTCTTCCTCCCACTAAACTCAGAGCCATTCCCAAATATTAGTTCCCTCTTTAGGATTTTCAGCCAGCTGACCAACTGCTGATGTAGCTGATGGACTCACTTCCCACTGAATAGAGAGTGATAGTTGTCCAGTGGCATTTCTGCTAATTGCCTTCCACATCCCTCAGGGTAGGGACTCCACATTTGCCTTAACCTCCTCTTTTTGTTTTAGTCAAAGACTTCTTTCTCTTTTAATCTAAAATTAATCCTTCCCTCAAAACCAAGTAATCTGCATGTAAAATGTAGAATCAGCCATCAATTTTGACAAAGAATACCTATTGAGATTTTTAAAAATTAATTTTTAGATGTGTTCTTATTTGTTGTACATGCAGCAGAATGCATTTGTACATTTTGATAGACCATACGTAAATGGAGTGCATTTTCTCATTTTTCTGATTATGCATATTGTAGGATCCCATCTGTCATGCAGTCATATATGTACATGACATAATAATGTCTGTTTCACTCTACTATCCTTCCTACCCCCACACTCCTTCCCCTCCATTCACTCCCCTCTATCTATATAAAGTAACTTTATTCTTCTCTATCCCCCCACTCCTTATTGTGCATTAGCATCCACATATCAGAGAAAACATTCAGCCTTTAGATTTTGGATTTGACTTATTTCACTTACCCTGCTATTCTCCAGTTCCATCCACTTACCAACAAATGCCATAATTTATTTCTTCTTTAAAGCTGAGTAATATTCCATTGTGTGTATGTATATACGTATCACATTTTCTTTATCCATTCATCTGTTGAAGGGCATCTAGGTTGGTTCCATATTTTAGCAATGGTGAATTGAATTGCTGTATACATTGATGTGGCTGTGTCACTGTAGTATATTGATTTTAAGTTCTTTGGGTATAAATTGAGGAGTGGGATAACTGAGTCGAATGGTGGTTCCAGTCCAAGTTTTCTGAGGAATCTCCATACTGCTTTCCATAGTCTATTGAGATTTTGAATGGAAATCATCACATATATAGACACATATTAATTATTCAATGAATCATTATTGGCATTCCCTGGGAATATGTATGGTATGCAGGTTAATTTTTCTGATATTAGTACAGTGACCCAACTTTTTTCATTTGTATTTGCATTTTTTCCCTCTGTTTACTTCTAACTTATCTATGTTTCTATATTTAAAGTGAGTTTTCTATAGACAATAGAGAGGGCTAGCTTTTTAAAAGACTGAAATTTAAATTAGACATTTTAATATGTCCACTATTTACTATATGCTGAATATTTATAACAGAGAGAACATTATAGCAATGCAGTTATTAATGTGGTTTGGTTTATGTTTACTGTCTTACTATTTGTTTTCTTTTCATTCCATCTGTTATTTTTTCCATTTTCCTGTTTTCTTTCCTTCATTTGGATTAACTTAATATTGTACATGATTTCACTGTGTCTCCAGTATTGTATATTTATGAAATGCCTTGTGTAATTTTTGAGTACTTTCTGGTGCTTACAATATGAATAATTAACTTACCATAATCTAATTTATGACCTTGCAACATATATGTCCATTTCTTCCACTCTGTCCCTTGACTTGTATGAAGCTTTAATTGAGTTTTATTGCATGGCTCAGGGTCATTTCTATTGCAGCATTTGGAAAACCATATGCCCATGAAACTAGTGATGCTAAAACAGATTCAGTCCTGAGATGCTTACTTGAGATTATGGAACATCTTTTTTTATGCTATATAACATTTTATTTTGTTTATTCATTATTATGTTTTGATTAAATAATTATAGTGGGGCAAGGAAATATGTGTGGCAAGGTGCCCAATGACCAGGACAAACACTAACTACAAAGTGATCTGAGGAGAGATCAGCATTGCTTAGAATGGTAAAAAAAAAAGCTTCATCAAAGGATTGCAACCCAAGGGAAGGTTCTTACAAAGGATGTTACTAATTGGACAGGTATGAACAAGATGGTGACAGTAGTTTGTGGTAGACGGGGTCAGGTGAAAATAAGCTTGAGTAAAATGAGATGTTCAGGTTGCAAACCATGGATTGTGAATTTAGCGAAGCTGTTATAGCAGTTTTTTAAAATTAAGAGCAATATTTCTTGCAGCACACTATCTCATATTTTACAGATTTTGTTTTTATGGCTTTGTCCCCTTACATGGTAATGCTGTTCCATTTTGTTCTTTTAGATAATGCTGATTTGTTATCCAGCTTTCCAAAAGCAGCGCCACCTTCATAAACTTTGTGTCTAATAACTGTGTTTGTTAATGAATTACTGAAGTGGGGAAGGCAAAGCTGGGGGGCAGAAAATTTAATAAGGAATGGAGAAAGTAATAATGAATCTTGTAGTGAATAACGCTTTTGGTCTTGGGAAAACTTTACTTGGAAAGGAAGAAGAACAAATATTTCTCAGTTGCATTCTCCCTTCTCTAAATCCCTCTTCTCCACCACATATTAGTTAGACTTACCTCTCTTCTAAATACATCTCTAATTTATCTCTCATGTCACAACTTGTGCTCCTTCTTAAACCTTAATAATTAGTGAACCACTCAGTGAGCTCATTCCATAGTTGTGGGCAACTGGAGGTGGGGGTGGTCTTTCTCCTCGCTGTTGGGATCATCTGAGTGAATGTGCAGGGACTCCACTCCTTCACTGTTTCACGGCATTTCCTGAGGGGACCATTTATCAAAAGGATATTTCTCACTGACAAATGGAGAACATTCTTCAGTCAATAGTTAATTGCCTTGCCTCTATGTCAACAGTCCGTAAGGCAATCCCCTGGCTCTACACAGCCACTGCCATTACCAACACTGCTTCCACCACCATCATGGTGGTCATTGCTGATTGTTGGACTCTGCAACGGCTTCGTTGTCTCTACACTATTTCCAGTCCTCCCAGAATCCTGCACTATTGCCCTCACTTTACATGAGCATACTGATTTTCACACAAAACGTGGAACTTGTCCACTGTTAGTGATCAGAAAAGCCCAGGGTCAGCCTGGATCTGCTGGATTCAAACTAAGAAGCTTTTTCTCAACAAAGGAAACAATCAATAAGATAAAGCTCTTTGAACCTCCACAAACAGCCAATCAAGCAAGTGAACAATAATTCACTTTCCACACTTACCTTTGATATCTGCAGTGCCTGTACTTGTAAACTTATCATTGACAGGTTCACAAACATCTTTCTGACAGTCTTAATGTTTTAATTTTCTTTTCATTTCTTTTTTTACTCCCAGTTTGTCCTCTCCATGGTCTGGAGCTGCTGTAGCACTTGGTGATCTCTCCAGTGAGCATTGATTTTATATAATAAATGTTTTTTAAATGCTGCTTAACATCATTTTCAATGTGAGGTTGTGCATAATAATAAAAAATGGACAATTCTGTAGCCTGACATTCTTAGAAGTGATGCCATATGGTAAATCTAGCTGGACTCCTTTCATGGGGTCAGGGGGGTCTGATGGTGCATGATGGCGCAGGAGGCTAACTTATTTTAAATTGAGTCACACTGAAACATTTCAGTACCCCAGAACAGCCAATAGAATCTGCTTTTATGCCATGTTTGTGTTACAAAGCATCAAAAAAGATGTTGCCATTGCTAGTTGTGCCACTCTAGTTACTATTCTATACTTTAGATCAGATTCATTTTCTGGGTTTACAAACTTCTTGGGTTTCCATCTTATCTTGCTATGTTTGGAATATGTACACTGCCTCTATCAAATTAGTAGACACTGCTGGTTGTACTCTTTAATCCTTGAGGCAGGTTGCAAGCTTGCCTTCATTAGTGCAGCAAGGGGATGGATATGAACTAGTTTTAGCCAATCATAGGTCCTTTCTTTCTTTCTTTCTTTCTTTCTTTTTTTTTTTTTTTTGGTACTGGAGATTGAACCCAGGGGCACTCCACCACTGAGCCACATCCCCAGTCCTATTTTGTATTTTATTTAGAGACAGGGTCTCACTGAATTGCTTAGGGCCTCACTAAGTTGCTGAGGCTGGCTTTGAACTCCTGCCTCAGCCTCCCAAGTGCTGGGATTACAGGCATGCGCCACCACACCCGACCATAGGTCCTTTCATTGCCCATCACAGTGAATGGTTTAAACATTGGCATTAAATGCAACATTGGATAATGAGACAAGAAGGGAAGTTTGTTGAATGATTCTTGGAATGCTTTCCTCACTGGTAAATATTCATGCTGGAGGAGCTATTTCTCTTCTACCCTTCAATACTTTTGTAACCCCTGCAATATGTGGAACTTCAGAAGCTCTCCTGCAATGATGAGAAAAAAACCTAAGGATGAAAGGAAACAAATTGCAGATGTGATGCTGGACGATGGGGAACAAAGCCCTGTATCCCTCATGTCATGATGTTTTCAAGCTACTGAGTTAATAAATTCCACAGCTCAAGTGTAATACTCATGAGATAATAATAATACCAGGTATGCAATTAGGTGGTGTTTATAATATAGCTGCCAAACTTTGAGAGTGGTCAGTTCTTTTCTTTTTTCTTTTTCTCCCCCCACCCTGTCTTATTTTAACAACAGCCTCTGTCTGAGATGGTAAAAAACAATAGATATGAGAAGAAGAGGCTCATGAAGGCACAGGAGGTGAAAGCATGTTATAACTGTTAGGATGTGAATGTTAGCAACCATTTTTGTGTGCTTTGTGCTGAATTTTCAATTCATACACTACTACTAGAAGTGATCTAATTATTTTGGTCTTTATTATTCTCTTGGGTATAGAAATATCTAGTAGAGAAATATGGTGATCGAGTTTCCTGTTGACCTCAAAATCTTTCACAGAGTATGTTAGACTGGCCAATGAACTGGACCCTGTCTTCTTCAGAGGAAGATCTTTCAAGAAGCACAGCTGAAGAGTTGGTTTATATAGACATTTGTGACAGAATCCCACAACTAGAGTTCCTTTGGAGAGGACAAAGAAGAATGATATAATAAGGCTTATTGATACCCAGAAATTAATAAATTGACTTGCTAAAAGCTTTAATCATTCCAGGAGGTGACAAATGTGAAATTAATAACAATAGCAAAATAAATAAAGCCATCAGCAGATAGGTCTTTATATTTCTGTATGCATTTCTAGCCAATCTTCTTTTTTTCCCTTGGCGCTGTCTTCAGGATCTGAGAAAAGGTAGAGAAAGGATCTTAGGTCTGAATCTTCCTCTTTAGAACCATATCTATTTTGTTTCTTGTTCTGTCAAATGCTGGAATTTGCTGACACATTGGAAAACAATCTGATAGAAAGGTAAGATGGTCTCTGTAGTTGAATAAGACTTGGATTGCAGAGTCACAGCACCATGGAGTGGCTGTGTAGCCATCATCATGTTAGGTAAATGTGTTTTATCCTTTTCTCAATGATTTAATCAAAGCCGGATTATAAGGCATGGCCCCTGCCCTCCGACCATCATCCTCACTTGTCTTGCTTGTCCTATTGCACAAACCCAGTGCCATTTGCTCACCATAGACCGTGAACCCTTTGCCCTTCAACTAGTCATACACAGGTGTAGCTTGTCAGGATAGGATCTAGATCCTGGGGCTGTGCGAATCTCTGTCACACATGGACATATGGCATCGTGCTTGTTACGCCTAAACTCCCACCAGCTGTGTTTATTGGCCTTGTTGCATATCGACTTGTTATGGATACCCCTGCCAGAAACTGCTGAGATGGGTGCAAGACACTGAGCAAATGCACAGATGCCATGAGCGGGTCTGCTAGTGATGGTACCCCTGATGACCTGCTGCTTGTCATTGTTAGACTTTCTGTTGACTTCAAACATGGCGCCAGATCCAAGCTTCTCTTCTACTTCCTCAGGTTGATTTGTAACCTGTTTTCAAATGATAATTTGATGATATTCAGTTATGGTTTCTGGGGAAATGAGACTGCACTGCCACCCGTGAGAACCTCCATGCCACACCTGTGTTCTAGATGTCTTGCATAAAAATCAAACCTCTATGTGCTGGGCTTTTAAGATTTATGAACAAAGCTTCCATTGGGGCTCTTCACATGGCTCAACTAAATGGGTTTTAGTGTTCAGGTCACGTCAGTGGAATAGGGTTTGTATTTTTAAGCACTCTAGAAACCTATTTACCTAGTAAGAAAAGAGAGACAGAAAACCAAGGCAGAAGAGCAGGAAGAAGGCGGGGGGGAGGTCAGAGAAAATATACCTAGTCAAAAAGTTTGTCCTTCAGGAAGTGATAGAAAGGAATTTTCTTTCTAAGAGTTAGTTTCTTTTTATTTATTACGGTCCTGCTTTTCAGTTCGTGAGGCCAGATCAGTTCACGTGCCGAATTCAAGCATCTAAAAGTCAAGGAAGCACTAAAATGTTCAAGTGTTCAAGAGTCAGAATGCAAGAATTTTTTTTTTTCTGTGTCATTGTTGGTTCTGCAGCTGTTTCAGACTCTATTCCTGATACTCAGTAACACCTGGAAAAACTGTAAAGGTAAAGTGGGGGAATGCATGGGTTGCAAAGAGATCATTTCTATTATTACTGTTCATGCTGGTCAGTGTGTGGCCATCTAAATGGACAGAGCTCCATGGAAGGTTGCTATCAGAGATGTCTTTGTGGCACCACAGAATGACAGAACAGGGGTGATCCTGCCTAGTCCTTCTTTTATAGACATGAAATTTGAGAAGAATAGATTACTGGCTCATGATCACCTGAGAAAACAGTGTCAGAGTCACTGGGACACGAGGAAGATGACATACGCAGAGGGTGAATGCATATGGATTTTGGAGCTAAAACATTTTCTGCCCCCGCCCCAGCAGCTCTAGGCTCCAGGATTAGTTGCTTAATCTCCTTGCAACTCATCTTCCTCACACATAAAATGGGCATGATACCTATCCCATGGTTTTGCTTTATTTACCCCATAGATTGTATATGATACTATATGTAAAGAGTGTGAATATGCATCATAAATCAATGTACATCTAGGCAATGCCTAGGAAGTGCTCAAGATATATTAGTTACTGACGGTAACTAGCATTTCGTATTTACTTAACTGTGAATTACCAAAAGATGGTGGCAAGGTTTAAAGAGCACATGATGTAATTTCTGGCTGTGAGAAGCATGTGATCTGATTCAAGAGTCAAAAATTGCTGGGTACACGGAGCAGGCCTGTAATCCTAGTGTCTCAGGAGACTGACGTGGGATAGCTCCAAGTTCAAAGCCAGCCTCAGCAACTTATCAAGGCCCTAAGCAACTTAGCAATACCTTGTCTCAAAAAATTAAAAAAGGCTGGAGATGGGATGTTGTTCAGTGGTTAAGTGCCCTGGGTTCAATCCCTGGTACCAAACAAAGCAAAACAAAACAAAACACAAAAAACAGAAGTCAAGAAATGACGCCTGCATAGCTAACTAGCCATGGGAGGCAGGGACACAAGGTGGGTGTCCCGAGTGGTCTTCCAGGTGTGAAAATAGGGCAACTTGGAATATTGCAGTGAAATGCAAGTGTCCTCTCAGGGGCTTTCTTTCAAGGCTGGGGTCTTTGTCACAAGGTTCTAGGAACAGCAGGTGATGCATGTGAGGCTGGAGTGAGCACGTCACAAAACTCCAAACAAACATGGAAGCATCACAGGAAAAAGACGGGGCTTTAACCATCTGCTGGAGACTAGGCAGCTTATGATGGCTGGTCAAATGGTAGTGTTTTTGTTCCCTTTGCTTCTCATCTCTTCCTTTCTCATCTCAGAGGAAGGGATCAACAGGAGAGGCAGGCATGTGAGATGAAAATGACAGAGAAAGAGAGAAGCTACCTGAAGTTCCGTTCCTAAAGGCAGATGTCCTTTTTTCAGGCTGAGCTCAGGAAGGGTGTGGGGATGAGTCTTACTTCTGATCAAAGTAAGTAATTAAACTGGGAAATTCCATTACTGAACAGAGAGTGTGTGACTCAAACTCATGATAGATCTTGCTAGTGTGAGATGTCTGAAGGGGTCACTGAGCGGCGAGGAAGGGCCAATGGAATGTCACTCCATGGCAGAGAAAAGCTAGCACCACTAAACTTCTACAGGGACACTGGGAGATAAAATAAAGTGACTTTTAATTATCTTATAAATCCTCTATCTTCCAGGAATCATTTAACATTTTGGTCCAACTCACTATCAACTGCTAACTTTTTCCAGCCAATTTTGTTGTGGGAAGCCCTTGTGACAAAACATCCTATTGTTATTTTAAATCATTTTTAAAATACAGGAAGGAAAGCCTATGTACCTCCTTACTTACTTCCATGTAGGTACACAGTTATGAACGTTCTCAGTACCATTCTCTAGACCCTTCTATACTCATTTTGGCAGGGGTCTTTTATAATATGTGTTCTTTTATAACATATGTATGTTGGGTGAAAAAGCAGCCCAGACAATACTTATTTCGGTTAGTCAAACAATATAACAACCTATTTCTAACAATTGATAGAGAAATGAACTTCAGAATGGTCTTCTGGAATGACAGAATAAAGATTTCCATCAACCCACCCTCGCTTTTAATAAAAACTTGAAAGCTGGGCATGGTGGCTCATACCTCTAATCTCAGCAACTCAGGAGGCTGAGGTTGGAGGATCACAAGTTTAAGACCAGCCCTCAGCAACTTAGTGAGGCCCGAAACAACTTAGCAAGACTGTGATTCAAAATAAAGAATAAAAAGGGCTGGAATTGTGACTCAGCGATTAAGCCCCCCCGGGTTCAATCCTTGGTAACCTCTCCCCACCCAAAATGGGGAAAATGACTAACAACAAACATTTCAGAAATCTGGCAATAATTGAAACCATAGATGGGACTAAAAGTCATCTACCCAAGAGAAAGCACCAAAGTCCAGCAAGAGAGGGGTCTGTGGAATTTTAAGTTGAAACTATTTTCTTTACCCTTCCAATCCCATTTCAGCAGATAGGTAGGCAGATACTGGCAATTCTGCAGATAAGGGAAAGATCTGATTGCTTTGGATACTTTGCTAAAAGTATCATCCTCAGAGCACAGTAAATATTTTGTTTGAACTTGAGTGAAATCTCTATTCTCCAATATGGTGGCTACTTGATTGACTGTGTGTGTGTGTGTGTGTGTGTGTGTGTGTGTGTGTGTGCTCGTGGGCATGTGTAGGGGAGGCCAACCTTAGGACATAAATGAAACAGTAGCAAACTGCAGGCAACATCTTAGCTGCCTACGGCTGTGATTTCAATTGGGCAAATCAGAGTCTGGCTGGTAATTTAAATGAAAATCCTGGAGAACTGGACAGCCATAGGGAATTTAAAAAGCCCAGACATGTTCCTGGAGGTCTAAAAGGCTGAACTTGTGCAAACCTGAGCAAATACTTAGAAAAGACCAGGGAAGGGAGAAAGTGCTAGTTACTCACGGCTGTCTGACATTGAACAAATAGGAAGTTAAAGATAAGGATGTTTTGTAGATTTCCTGAGGTTTCAGGCGTTACTCTCTCCTATGTTTTGTACATAGTTTGTTCCCCTGAGGTTCATGACTTGGAAACTTGGTCCCCAGTGGGGCAGTGGGGATAGTGCAGAACCTTAAAGAAGGGTATCCACTGGGAGGTCCTTGTGCCAGTTGAGGGCACTGCTTTAGGGAAGGAATTAGGCTGTTTTTGTGTGACCTCCTGGTAGTTTTAGAAGACTCTTCACCAAAGTCCAAACCTGGTCCCAACCAGCTCTCTTGCTTCCTGAGTGGCAAAGTGACCACTTGCTTCCACATGTGCTCCAACCACTGTAATGCACCCTGATACAATGCCGTCCACTCTACACCCTCACCAGAGACCAAACCAGGGTGCTGCTGGATCTTGAACTTTGAACTTCCAGAACTGGGAGCTAAGTAAACTTTTTCTTCATAAGTAATTTCTTCAAGTATTTAATTATAGTAATAAAAACTGACTAATGCACCGACTTATACACAGGTCCTATTGGCATGGGTGAAAGATTTAAAGACAAGGGATTTAAAGACATTTTCTGACCAATCATTTGCTGACAACTCAATTACACTGAACCAGGTGTGATTTGAGGAATCCTAGTTTAAAAATAGAAATATGAACTTAACCCAAAGCTAACAGAGAATTCAGAAGCCACACACAGCAGGAAAAACAAATCTAGAAAAGTTGCCAAATATAACTAACAACCAGAAAATCAACAGCAAGGTTAAGAAAGTGTGAGGGATGTGGAGGAATCTGATACTGCATATCTTACAATATATTATTAAAACATCTAATTTTTAGCAAAAAAATTGTCTTTGTTCAGTAAGTCCTATAGGAAACTCAGACCCTGATTTCACCATTTTACTGTGAAATTAACCCATTTTAACTATGTTCAATGAGCTAAAGGAAACTATATATAAATAATTAAAGGAAAAAGTGATAACAATGTCTCAACAAATAGAGAATATTACTAAAGAGCTAGCTATTATAAAAAAGAGATAAATAGAAGTCCTAGGATTGAAAAGTACAAACAATGCTATAGAAGTAATAGAAGATTTGGGCTGGCAGAAGAAAAAGTGGTAGACTTGAAGGAAGTTCAGGAGAAATTATCCAGGCTGAGGAACAGAAAGAAAAGAATAAGGAATAATGAACAGCCTCAGAGAATTATGGGATGCCATCAACATACACACAAGGGGAATATCTAGGATAGGAGAAAGAGGAAAAGCATAAAAAATTAAAGAAATAATGACTAAAATGTCTCAATTCGTGAAAAATACTAATCTGTGCAATAAGAATCTCAATACACTTGATGGAGAATAAACTTGAGGATATTCTACAGAGATATATGATAGTCAAATCAGCAAAATAAAAGACAAAAAGAAAATATTGAAAGCAGAAAGATAAAAATGATAAATTATGTACTTGGCATCCTTAATGAGATCCACAGCTGACTTATCAGAAACTATGAAGGCTAAGATGTGGGATAACATCTTTAAAATATCAACAGAAAAAGATTGTGAACCAATAATGCTTTATCCAGATAAGCTATTGTTTTAAAGTGACAGAAAATTAAGAAGTTTTCCTGTAATTTCCTGGAATTAAGAATTTATCCTATAAGAGATACTAATGTATGCATTGCAGGTGAAACAAAAGCATTTTAGAAGATATCAGAATTTCATATGAAGAAACAATGAACTCCAATAAAGATAAATGATAGGCATTATGACAGGTTTAAATACATATTAAATATTTTAAACTATTTATATTTCTATTACCTTAAACAGACAACTACATAGAAAGATTCAAGGTGTCCAACAAGAGGGCTGCATTTCTAGTTGCTCCATGGCTTGGGCTTCAAGCAACAGGAGTACTACTTCTCTGCGAGGTGGTTAAAACTGGATTTCACTAAAACTCTATATTAGTCACAGTGTCTTAGAGACTCAGAAATTTGCATACATTATACAAAGAAGAACAATTACACTGGAGCCAAGCCAGTTGTGGCAGCAGGGGCAGCAGTGGTAGTGGCACTGGTTCAGCACAGAGGAAGGGAGAACACAGAGAGAAATGCAAAAGGTAGACGGTATGGAAAAACCTGAGATCAGAAAATCAGCCTCTTCTTAGCTGCTCCAGAGGCTGCACTATGCTCTGGTGCTTGACAAGTGCCCCGCGTTTCCCAGCTGGACATGGAGAACTGAGGTGGGAGCCACCTTGACGTGGCATGCTGCAGTTGCTGCTGCAGACCTGAACTGAGCAAACATGGCTACACTGTCCTGGCAAGTGCCTCCTGCATAGCCTAGGGCATACCTAGAAGAACAGGAATGAAACAGGGACAGAGGATATTTTGCCCAGGGGCATTCAAGTTGGAAAAGTGAAGGGGAGCCCAACTTGTTTCCTCCTTTGTCTAGTGGCTCGTGTAACCAGCTGAAACAGGTTGGGAATCTGAACAGGTAGGTAAGAATATACTCAAGAGACTAAGCCTGGGAATCCTGGAAATCATGTATTTGTGGGCAGCAGAGAGGGTAAAGGATTAGCTCCCCAACCCCATGAGTAGAATCCCTGCAGGCTTCTAAGATCCAGACTCCCAGCAGAGATCATCAACTGCCAGGCCCTAGGGGTGTGTTGATCTAATCTATCCAGAGCAGAAACCATCCAGCAAAGTCTGAGGCCCCCATTAGACCTAAACCCCACCTGAACTCCATTCAAAAACTCTACAGCAGCCCCACCCTGGGAGTTCTGGTCTGTATTGCCAAAACTCCAATCGATAGTCTTTCATCTCATCCTACCTCATATGGGGGAGAAGAGAAGTCAAGAATTTTTTGAACCAGCTTCAAGTCTTAGTCCACTCCAACTGGCAGCTTGGTGAGAAACACAAAAAGAGACAGAGGTTAACAACCCCCAGTCCTTGCTCTTGCCACAGAACGTAGCCCAAGAAGAAATGAAAGAAAAGAAAGTCAGGCATAGACAGTGTCCATCTATTTTCATTGACTATTTTGATCACCTCGGTAGAAATAATTCCTTAATTTTTTTTAAGAATCTCTTTTTTTCTTTTTCATTTTCTCTTTTTGTGATGCTGGACATATAGACATATATGTATAGACATATATACATATTTCTTTTTTTCTCATTTTTAGCATTAAAAAATTTAGTTATTTTTCTTCACCTTATCTTTTGAGGGTTAGGGTTTTTATTCGTATATGTCGATTTCATTTTTCTTTGTTTTTTATTTGTCAGTTTCTCTCATTTCTGTTTCTCTCTTTTCTTCTAACAGCCAAATTCTATTATTTTCTCTGTCATGCTCCCTTTACTTTGTTATTTCTATTTTTTTCTCCTTTCACCTCCTTCCTTATAACCATAACATGCTACATCTCTTTTGCATTCTCTCCTTTCACTTTTTGAAATTATGAACTTTTCTACCTTCTTATCACATTTTCTTTTCTCTTAATTAACTATATTGCTATATTTAAGCACTAATTGGTTTATATGTTTCTTGCCCCCACCATTAAGGATGTTGTGTGATTATTATTCCTGTGGATGAAATTGTTAACACCTGTTTTTTGCTTTAATGCCAGATGTAGTTCATGGTTGCTTACTGTTTTTGCTGTTGGCAACTGCTGACCTAACCCTTTCTGGTTTTTGTGGCAATTAACATTGTAGATGTCATAGAAGGAGCTAAATATTTAGTTTAATGCTGCCTATTCTTTGCAGTAGTTGATGTTATTGTTTGTTTCACCCTGTTCTTTGAGGTGCGAGAACCTTCAAGGACACAACAAGTTTACAGGGTAGAGGCTCAGCTGCTGACTAAACTCAACCAGAAGAAAGCACGCCTTGCTCCACACACAAATTAAAGACACTCCATCTTCAGCTATATATTAATCAAATAATATAAGAGAAAAAAACAAAACTAACAACCAGGCACAAGTACAGGTAGGGGTGAGCCCCCAGGTCTCACTACAGACATCTATTGCTATAGCAAAATCAGAGAGAAATAACTCAAAGGCTGTGGATACCACACCTATGTGGGGGTCTTAATACAGATCATTCTAGGACTATTTGGCAAGTGAAGACTGTGCTCTACATAGGTCTACACATAAGAGTGGAAGAAAAATCCCTTTCAACAGATGAATAAAACCCAACACATCGATACAAGAAAAAGCAAGCTAACATAATCCTTCCTAAAATGCATAGTTCACCAGAAAATAACCCCAAAATATGAAAGTGGATAAAATATCAGAAAAGGAATTAAAAAATTATTATAAAAATGATCAGTGAATTCCAAGAGAATACAGAATAACAGCTGAATGAATTAAGGAAGTCAGTACAGAATATGAATGAAAAATTCAATAAGGAGATAGAAATATTTAAAAAGACCAAACAGAAATCTTAGAATTTAAAGACACAATAAATCAAATAAAATGTTCAGTTGAAAGCCTCTCTAACATGGTTGACCATGCTGAAGGCAGAATCCCAGAGTTGGAAGACAAATTGGCCAGCCTTGAACCTTCAGACAGAATTAAAGGGAAAAAAGTAACCATGATCAGAATATGCAGGAAATCTGGGACAATATGGAGAAACCAAATTTAAGAATCATTGGAACTGAGGAGGACTATGAAATGCAGTCTAATGGAATAGATAAACTCTTCAGGAAAATAATAACAGAAAATTTCCTCATTCTTCAAATGAGATGGACATCCAGATACAGGTGACATTCAGAATCCCAAGTAGACAAGATCAACAAAGAAATTCTCCATGGCACATTATAATTAAAATGTCTAACATAACAAGAATAGGGTTTTAAAAACCTTGTGAAAAAAACATCAGACCACACTTAGAGGCAAGCCAATCAGAATCACCTCTGATTTCTCAGTAAAAACTCTAAAAGGCAAGAGGGCTTGCAATAATGTGTTCTTGATCCTGAAAGAAAATAACCAAGATGAAGCTATCATTCAGGATTAAAGAAGTTATAAAAACCTTCCAATATAAGCAGAAACTAAAACAATTCATGACTACCACATCAGCACTATAATACTTACTTAAAGAAATACTGTACACTGAAGAAATACAAAACAAACCTCAATCTCATTTGAGGAGTAGCTAAGCAAATGAGAAACAGGTCCATATTCAACATTATAAATAAATAAAAGGGCTGGAATTAATAAAATTCTCTCTATAATGACATTGAATGTAAATGGTCTCAACTCTTCAATTAAATGACATTGGCTGGCAGAATGGATTAAAAAACAAGATGAAACTATATGTTGTTAGCAAGAGACACACCTTATAGTCAAAAACAACCACAGTCTGAAAGTGAAAGGGTAGAAATTGATATACCATATGAATGGAACCTGAAAACAAGCAAGAGTAGCTACTCTAATAGCTAATAAAGCATATTTCACATCAAAATCAATCAGAAGAGTCAAAGAAGGTCTCTTCATATTCTAAAGGAAACAATCTGACAAGAAGATGTAATAATAATAAATATTTTTGCCCCAAACATGGGTGCAATTAATTACATAAGAGACTCAAATTGAAGCTCCAGATAGACCCTAGTACAATAATATTGGGTGATTTCAATACACCTATCTCACTATTACATAGGTCATCCAGACATAAATTTAGTAAAACTCTTTGAACCTGAAAAATATTATGTTATGGAACTAAGAAACAATTATAGACTATTTCATCCAACAGCAGCTGAATACACTTTTTTCTCAGCAGCTCATGGAACCTTCTCCAAAACTAACCACATTTCAGGCCACAAAGCAAATCTTAGCAAATACAAAAAATATATAATTCCTTGAATCTAATCAGATCATAATGAAAGAAAATTAGAAATCAACATGACCAAACCCTTCAGAAACTATCTAAACACATGGAGAGTTAACAACACTCTTTAAAATGATAAATGAGTGATAGAAGAAATTAACAGAGAAGTTTAAAAATACTAGAATCAAATGAGAATTGTGATACAACCTATCAGAACCTCTTGGGCACTATGATGGCAGTTCTAAGAGGAAATATTACAGCTCTGAGTGCCTACAAAAAAAAAAAAAATGAGAAAGATCCCAACTGAACAACCTAATGATGCACCTTGAGGCCCTTGAAAAAGAAGAACAAACTAATTCCAAAACCAGTAGAAGGAAGGACATAATTAAGGTCAGAACTGAAATAAATGAATTTGAGAATAAAATAAATATAAAGGCTTGATGAAACAAAGTGTTGGTTCTTTGAAAAGATAAACAAGATTGATAAGCCCTTGGCCAAGCAAACCAAAAGATAACGGGAGAAAAACTAAATTAACAAAATTAGAGATGAAAGGAAATATCACCACAGACATCTCAGAAATTCAGCAGATCATTAGTTCTATTTTGAAAACTTACAATCCAATAAATTGGAAAACCTAGAAGAAATTGATACATTTCTAGAAAAATGTGACCTGACATAATTGAATAAAGAGGACATAGAAAACTTAAACAGAATAATAACCTGTAATGAGATACAAGTAGTAATAAAAAGCCTCCCAACAAAGAAAAGCCCAGGACCAGATGGATTCTTAGCTAAATTCAACCAAACCTTTAGAGAAGAATTAATTCCAGTATTCCCAAAGTTATTCCATGAAATAGAAAGGGATGGAACATTTCCAAATTCTTTCAGTGAACCCAGTAACACATTCATATCAATACCAGATAAGTGGACATCAAGGAAAGGAAACTGCAGATCAATATCCCTGATGAACTTAGATGCAAAAATACTTTAAAAAATTAGCTAATTGTGTTCAACACTATATTAAGAAGATTGTACACCACAATCAAGTGTTTTATTTCAGAGATGCAAGGATATTTTAATATATGCAACTTAATAAATGTAGTTCATCATATAAACAGAATGAAAGAAAAAATCACTTAGTAATCTCAATAGAGGCAGAACAGGCCTGAGACTAAATTTTGCACCTCTTCATGATAAAAACACTGAAGAAACTAGGGATAGAAGGAACCTACCTCAGCACCATAAAGGCTAGATATAAAAAACCGAAAAACCAACCTCATTGTAAGTGGAGAAAAAATGAAAACATTTTCTTTAAAATCTGAAACAACACAAGGATGTCCACTCTTAACTCTACTATTTAATATAGTGCTAGAAATTTTAGTCAGAGCAATTAGGCAAGAGACAGAAATAAAAGAATAAAAATAGGAAAGAAAGAAGTCAAATTATCACCATTTGTAGATGATATGATCCTATATGTAGAAGATTAAGAAAAAAAAAACTCCACCAAAAGACTATTAGAGCTGATAAGCAAATTTGACAAAATAGCATGTTACAAAATCAACATACAAAAATCAACAGTTATCTTATATTCCAATACTATATACCAATCTGCTGAGAAAGAAATCAGAAAAACAATTTCATTCACAATAGCCTCAAACAAACAAAAACCACCACACAAAAGAACCTAGGACTAAATATAACCAAGGAGGTAAACGACCTCTACAATGAAAACTACAGAACATTGAAGAAAAAAATCGAAGACCTCAAAAGATGGAAAGATCTCCAATGTTCACGGACAGGCAGAAGTAATATTGTTAAAATGGCCATAATACCAAAAGCAATATACAGATTCAATGAAATCCCATCAAAATACCAATGACACCTGTTGAAGTAATCATATGATTCTTAACTTTAAGTCCATTGATGTGATAAATTACATTTATTAACTTTTGGATGTTGAACCAACTTTGCATTCCTGGGATGAACCACACTTGATCCTGGCGCACTATCTTTAAATATGTTTTTGTATGGGGTTTGCCAGAATTTTGTTAAGGATTTTTGCATCTGTGTTCATCAGGGATATTGGTCTGAAGTTTCCTTTCCTTGATGTGTTTTTGTCTGGTTTTGGTATCAGGGTGATACTGGCTTCATGCAATCATTTCTTAAGGGTTCCCTCTTTTCTATTTCATGGAATGCTTTGAGGGGTATTGGTATAAGTTCTTTAAAAGTCTTGTAGAACTCTGCTGAGAATCTATCTGGTCCAGGGCTTTTTGTGGTTGGTAGGCTTTTGATGCCATCTTCTATTTCATTGCTTGAATTTGGTCTGTTTAAATTGTGTATGTCCTCCTGATTCAGTTTGGGAGGATGACATGTCTCCAGATTTTTGTCAATTTCTTCACGATTTTCTATTTTGTTGGAGTATAGATCTTCAAAATAGCTTCTAATTATGTTTTATATTTCAGTGGTGACTGTAGTGATATTTCTTTCTTCATCATGAATTTTAGTAATTTGAGTTTTCTCTCTCCTTCTCTTCCTTAGTGTGCCTAAAGGCTAATCAATTTTGTTTACTTTTTCAAAGAACAAACTTTTTGTTTTGTCAATTTTTTGAATTGTTTCCTTTATGTTTCAATTTCATTGATTTCCTCTCTGATTTTAATTGTTTCTTGTCTTCTACTACTTTTGGTATTGATCTGTTCTTCTTTTTCTAGGACTTTGAGATGCAATGTTAGGTCATTTAGTTGTTGAATTTTTATTCTTTTATTGAATGTGCTCAATGCAATGAATTTTCCTCTTAGTACTGCTTTCATAGTATCCCAGAGATTTTGATATGTTATATTGTTGTTCTCATTTACCTCTAAGAATTTTTTTATCTCCTCCCTCATGTTTTCTGCTATCCATGCATCATTCAATAGCATGTTATTTAGTCTCCAGGGGTTGGAGTAGTTTCTGTTTTTAATTTTATCATTGATTTCTAATTTCGTTCCATTGTGATCTGATAGAATACAAGGTAGTATCTCTATCTTTTTGTATTTACTAAGATTGCTTTATGGCATAACATATGGTCTATTCTAGAGAAGGGTCCATGTGCTGCTTAGAAAAAAGTGTATTCGCTAGTTGATGGAATATTCTATATATATCTGTTAAGTCTAAATTATTGATTGTATTATTTAGTTCTATGGTTTCTTTGTTCAGTTATTCTTTGGAAGATATATCCAGTGGTGAAAGAGGTGTGTTAAATCACCCAGTATTATTGTTTTGTGGACTATTTGGTTCCTGGAATTGAGAAGGATTTGTTTAACATACATGGATAGGCCATTGTTTGGGGCATAAATATTTACCATCATTATGTCTTGTTGATTTATGGTTCCCTTAAGCAGTATTAAATGTCCTTCCTTATCCCTTTTAACTTTGACTTGAAGTCCACCTTATCTGATAAAAGGATGGAAACCCTGCTTTTTTACTGAATGCATGTGTGTGGTATGTTATCACAATACCAGACATTAAAGTATACTACAGAGCAATAATAACAAAAACAGCATGATATTGGCACCAAAATAGACAAGTAGACCAATGGTACAGAATAGAGGACACAGAGACAAACCCACATAAATAGAGACACCTCATACTAGACAAAGGTGCCAAAAACATACGATGGAGAAAGAATAGCCTTTTCAATAAATGGTGCTGGGAAAACTCGAAATCCATAAGCAGTTAAATGAAATTAAACCCCTACCTCTCACCCTGTACAAAAATAAGCTAAAAATGGATCAAGAACCTAGGAAATAGACCAGAGACCCTGCACCAAATAGAAGAAAAAGTAGGCCCAAATCTTTATCATGTTGGCTTGGGACCAGAATTTCTTAACAAGACTCCTAGAGCACAGAAATGAAAGCAAGAATCAATAAGTGGGGTGGATTCAAACTAAAAAGCTTTTTCTCAGCAAAGGAAACAATCAATAATGTGAAAACAGAGCCTACAGAGTGGGAGAAAATCTTTTCCACATGTACTCCAGATAGAGCAGTGATATCCAAAATTTATAAAAACTTAAAACACTTTACACCAACAATACAAAGAACCCAATCAATAAATGGGCCAAGGAACGGGGCAGACACTTCACAGACAAAGATATACAAGTGATCAATAAAAATGTGAAAAAGTGTTCTACACCTTTAGTAATAAGAGAAATGCAAATCAAAACTACCCAAAGATTTCATATCCCCCCAATTAGAATGGCTATTATCAAGAATATAAGCAACAATAGGTGTTGGTGAGGATGTGGGGAAAAAGGCACACTCATACATTGCTGGTAGGATTGCAAATTGGTGCAGCCACTCTGGAAAGCAATATGGAGCTTCCTTAGAAAACTTGGAATGAAACCACCATTTGACCCAGCTATCCCACTCCTTAGCCTATACCCAAAGGACTTAAAATCAGCACACTACAGGGATGCAGCCACATCAATGTTTATAGCAGCTCAATTCACAATAGCTAGATTGTGGAACCAATCTAGATGCCTTTCAATAGATGAATGGACAAAGAAACTGTGGTATACATATACACAATGGAATATTATGCAGCCATAAAGTAGAATAAAATTATGACATTTGCAGGTAAATGGATAGAGTTGCAGAATATCATGCTAAATGAAATTAACCAATCCCAAAAAACCAAAGGTGGAATATTTTCTCTGATAAGTAGATGATGATTCATAATGGGGACAGGGTTAAGGGAAAGAATGGAGGAATGTTGGATTGTGTAGAGGGAATTGATGGTGGGTAAGGGGGTTGGGGGAAGGAAAGATAATGGAATGAGACAAACATCATTACCCTATGTACATGTATGATTACACAAACAGTGTGATTCTACACTGTGTACAACAAGAGAAATGAAAAGTTGTACTCCATTTGTGTATAATGAATCAAAAATTAAATTAAATTAAACTAACCTTTAAAAAATAGGAAAAAATACCAATGACATTCTTTTTAGAACAAGAAAAAAAACAGTCCTAAAATTCATTTGGGAGAATAAGAGACCCAGAATATCCATAGCAATTCTGGAGTCATCACAGTGCCTAACTTCAAATTTTACTACAAAGTTATAAGAACAAAAAGTGCATGGTACTGGCATAAAACCAGACACACACACCAATGGTAGAGAATAGGAAGCAGAGACCACACATAGGTAGTCATTTGATCACTGACAAAGATGCCAAAATCATACAGTGGAGAAAAGAAAGCCTTTTTAACAAATGGTACAGGACAACTGGTTATCCATAGGTAGAAGAATGAGACTAGATCCTTATTTCTCATCCTGTCACAAAAGTCAACTCAAGATAGATCAAAGATCTACAAATTAGACCAGAAATGTAGCTTCTAGGAGAAAACGTGGGATCAACACTCCAGCTTTTAGGCATAGGCAATGGCTTACTCAAAGGGCTCCTACTGCTCAGGAAATAATGCCAAGAATTAATAAATGGGAAGACATCAAATTTCAAAGCTCCTGCACAGCAGAGAAAGCAATTAGGAATGTGAAGAAAGAGCCCACAGAATGGGAGAAAATCATTGGTAGCTACTTTTCTGACAGAGGATTGATATCTAGAATAAAGATCTCAAAATCTTTACACCAAAAAATCAAATTACCCAATTAATAAATGGGCAAATGAATTAAACAGATAGTTCTCAAAAGAAGAAATGCAAAAGGTAAATAAATACATGAAAAAATGTTCAACATCATTAGCAATTAGGGAAATACAAATGAAAACTCCACTGGAATTTAATCTCATTCCAGTCATAATGGCAGTCATCAAGAATACAAATAACAGGGCTCGGATGTAGCTCAGGTGGTAGAGTGCATGCCTCTCAAGCACAGGGCCCTGGGTTCAATCCCCAGCATCATAAATACATAAATAAATAAATAAATAATACAAATAATAAAAAATGCTGGAGAGGATGTGGAGAAAAACTTTTGTACTGTTGGTGGGACTGTAAATTAGTCCAACCAGTATGGAAATCAGTATGGAGGCTCTTCAAAAGACTAGGCATGGATACATTATATACATGACCCAGCTATGCCACTCCTTGGAATTTGCCCTAAAGAACGAGAGTCATCTTACCACAGTGATACATGCATACTCGTGTTTACAGCAACACAATTCACAGCAGCCAAACTATGGAACCAGCCTAGGGGTCCATCAACAGATGAGTGGATAAAGAAAACATGGCATATCCACACAATGGAGTTTTAATCACCCATGAAGAAAAATGCAGGAAAATAGAGAACTAGAGAACACCATGTTAAGCAAAATAAGCTAAATTCAGAAGGTTAAAGGTCATATGTTTTCTCTTATATTCAGAAGCTAGAGAAGAAAAAGGAAATCAAAGGTCAGTATGGATCTTCTAAAAATTAAAGGGAGATTAGTAGAAGAAAATAAAGTAGGGGTGAAAGTCAGGGAGGGAGGGGAAAGTGCTGGGGAGTGATACCCGCCAAATTATATTCTTAAATTGTGGGTATGTATGGATATGCAACAATAAATCCCATCAGTACGTATGACTATAATGTAAATATATATGACCAATGAAAACTGTGGAAAAAAAGCTGAGGAATATTGCCATCAAGTAGGAAAAAAGCCCACAAAGACAACTACATAAAACAAAGTTTTGTATACTATCCAAATTGAATTGAAATTAATTTGACTATATTGTTTTAAATTATATTGTTTAAAATTATTATGTTTTAAATCATGAGCAACCACTAAGATATTTTTAAAATTTATTCATTCTATTTTGTTGTACATGACAGAAGAATCCGTTTTGACCTAATTATAAAAGGAAACCACGTGTTCGTATTATGTATGTAAATGCAGATGTCAACAATAGAATGTGAGCTAAGCAAATCCAACAATGTATGGGAAGGATTATACACCATGTCCCACTAGGATTTGTTTCAAGAATGTAAGTGTAGTTTGACATCTGAAAAATCAGTCAATGTAACATAACACATTAATAAAATAAAGGGCAATATCCCCCCAATCATCCCAATAAGTGAAGGAAAAGTAGTGAAATCTAATGCTCTTCCATGATAAAAACATTCTTCAAACTAGGAATAGAAGGGAGATTTTCAACCTGACGAAAGGCATCTGTGCAGAAGTCAGCTAGCATCAATCTTAATGGCAGAGATTAAAAGATGGGATGTCATTCTCCTAAGATAAGGACCAAGATGAGGATGCTGTTTTTGCCATTCTATTCAATATTGCATTGGAAATTCTAACCAGGGCAATTAGGCTAGAGAAAGAAATGAAAGGCATTCAAATCGGAAAGGGAGAAATAGGGCTATCTTTATTTGCAGATAATATCGTATGCACTTTTTAAATTTTTTAATTTTTACACACTTCATTTTGATTCATTGTACACAAATGGGGTACCAATTTTCATTTCTATGGTTGTGCACGATGTACATTCATACCATTCATGTAATCATCCATGTACATAGGGTAATGATGTCTGTCTCATTCTACCATTTTTCATGCCCCCTCCCCCTCTCATTTCCCTCTTCGTAATCTAAAGTTCCTCCATTCTTCTCTCACCCCCCACTCCCAACCCGATTCTATATCATCATCCACTTATCAGGGAAAACATACACAATGGAATAGTACTCAGTCATAAAAAAAATGAAAATCATATCATGGTAGGATACCATTTCACATCTATGAAGACGGTTAAAACTAAAAAGACAGGAAATAACATGTTGTCAGAATGTGGTGAAATTGGAACCTTCGGACGACAGCTAGTAGGAATGCAAAGGGGAGACACTGTGTAAAACAGTGTGGCAGTTACTCTGTTTACTAAGCATGGAGTTTTCATGGGTATTTACCACTCATGGGGATTTACCCAGAGAGTTTTCATATTATTAGAAAAAGAAAACACATACCAACAAAGACATGTATGTTCAGAGATTTTTTTCATAAATATCAAAAAGTGGAAATGCCTTGAATATTCACCAACAGCAAGTTGCTAAACACTATTGATATATTCATACAAGGATTTTTTTCCAGCCATAAAAAGAAAGCACTGGAGTGAGGAAGGGGGTACAGGTATGGGGTATGATTGCAAATCTGTAGAAGTTTCTTTTCGGATTGTTGAAAGGGTTCTAAAATTAGAATGTGATCATATTTGTGTAATTCTTATTCATGTAGTACAAACTACTAAATTGCACTGTTCCGGAAGTAGATTTTTTGGTATGTGAGATATATCTTAAAAACATTGTAAAACCTGATCAAGAACACCAGTTTCAACAGACAACTCTTTTTTCTACTAGTACTGAGCCTTTGCAGAATTTAACAGCTCATTCGATCTTACATAGGCAGGATGCGGCAGATTAAGGATAGACACTGACTCTGTCTAACCCTGGCATTATATTCACGGAGAATATAATATAATCGATGGCTCCTCTTGCTTTTACTGTTATGTCTAAGCATGCATCTATAAAGTATGTATATTTTGTAATTAAATGTGTATCCATATCTGCATTTATTTTAACATATGCACATAATCACCTATTTGTAAATACACCATTATGCATATATTTAAATTTTATGTATAAATTCTAAGTAATAAACATTGGCTACTATATTGACAGTTTAGGTTATTTGAAATGCACTAAAATATGAATTTAAATAAAAAGTATGATAAGATAAAGATAAAATGGAAAAAATAAAATTTATTTAAATAATGGTATATTTATTTTGTCAATAGCAGTAGACACTTCTTTGCTCTCACTGAAGTATCAATAATAACTATGTTTAATAATACAGTCAATGAGAGTAAAGTGAATTAATATTGTTTTTGAAATTAAATGGAGGTTTTGAGCCTTGAAAGTGGTCTTCAATGAGTTCAATTCTTTTTTGACCTTGAATGGACCTAGGCTAGTACTGGACCATGTTTAACTTGATTTTGATCAGACTTCACCTTGAAGCCATAATAAATTATTCCTGAAATTGCTGAAAATATTGGAACGAAGCAGAAGATTGGTATGGGAATTCTAATTTCATTTGTTTATTATTATTAAAGGTGCCTTTACTGTTGCACCTTTCTCATCCCTGAATGTTAATCATTGTGTGAGGCTCAGAAGTACCCTATGTCACAGTGAGCTCTGTAGAGTGCATGACGGCCTCTTGCTTTCCCGCTTCTTAACCTAGTGTTGAGTCTACAATTACAAGTTCAGGTAAGGATGAGAAGAAGAAGAACAAAAACATCTATATGATCTCTCTACTCTTTTTCAACAAGATTGTAACAAAACATGGATGATCCTGGACCAACACAATGCTGACTACTTTTTTTTCTTTTCACATCTTTGATCATGCTGGAATAGGTCAATGGCAGGATGTTCCCAGAACTGATCCTCACTGACTTTCTGTCTCTTTTTCAAAGGGACACTTTTGAGGCAGGGCTATGCGTGAAGGACCATGTTTTAGTCAGCTTTGTGTTGCTGTGACCTATATACCCAACAAGAACCATTTAGAAGAGGAAAAGTTTATTTTGGTTCAAGATTTCAGAGGTTCAGTCCATGGTTGGCCAACTCTACAGCTTTGGGCCTGAGGTGAGGTGGAAGGTCGTAGCAGAAGAACATGGAGGAGGAAAAGTGCTTAATTTATGACAGCCAGGAAGCAGAGAGAACTGAGTTCACCAGGGACAAAATATAAACCCCAAAGGCTCTCCCTCAGTGTCTACTTCTAGCCACCCCCTATGGGCCAACAGTCACAACCCAGTCAATCCACGCAAGTGGATTAATTCACCGACTAGGCTTCAGCTTACATAATCTAATCATTTCACCTCTAAAGGTCTTGCATTGTCTCACTCGTAAGCTTTTGAGGGACGGCTGTGGCTCATATCCAAACCATAGCAGAAGCCCACTCTCTTTTCACAGTAGACATGCTTAGGGGTTGCAGTCTCCTTTATGGCAGATCCCGTTCATTCTATTAATACTGTCAACTCTTCAAGACCCTTTTCCTGTGTCCTGTTGTTTAACTGCCTTGTTTCATCACAAGCTACCTAGTGAAAAACAGGGCTAAAATGTTAAAAGTTGACCTTAACTTTTTAAAACGAAAATCGCTAAGCTTCTCAACACTTGTTACCTTTCATCTTGACAGTAGCCATTTTAATGGGGTGAAATATTTCATTTTTGTTTTAATTTGGATTTCCCTAATAGTGACATTGAACATGCTTCCATATATCTTTTGGCCATTTGTGTGTTGTGAGAAATGTCTATTTAATTTTTGACAACTTAGACATTTTGACAAAATGTCTGTTCTTTGCCCATTTCTGAAATTGGGTTATTTGCTTTCTTGCTAGTGAGTTGTTTGAGTTCTTATATATTTTGGATATTAACCCCTTGCAAATATTTTCTCTATATCTGTGGGTTGCCCATTCACTCTGATGTTTCTTTTGTTGTGCTAAAATTTGGTATAATCTCATTTGTCTATTTTGTGGTTTTGTTGCCTGAACTTTGGAGTCAAGTTGAAAAAAGTCACCAGATAGACCAATGTCATATAGTTTTTCCCCTGTTTTCTTCTAAGTGGTTTTATAGTTTGGGGTCTTATTTTTAAGTTTTTCATCCATTTTGAGCTGATGTTTGTATATGGTTTGAGACAAGGGTTCAGGGTCCAGTTTCCTTCTTCTGCTTGCTGATATTCAATTTCCCCCATACTTACTCTTGAAAAGACCATTCTTTTCTCATTGTATATTATTGACACCTTTTTCAAGTAGTGATTGACCATAAATGTATAGGTTCATTTTGGGGCATGCTAGTCTGTTCTATTGGTCCATTTCTCTATTTTTATGCCACTACCATGCTGTTTTAACTTCCACAGCTTTGTAATATAGTTTAAAGCCAAGTTATCATTTGCCAAGAAATGCTACTGTTTATTGAATGTTTGCTCAAATTTAAATATATTCTCAAGGAAAGAAAATTTCAAAAGTCTCTTTTGTTCAATGCTGTGCTCAAGCACTTGGAAAAATGCCTAACACAAAATAGAAACTTTGCAAATATTTGATGACTAAGTGAATGGAATTCTCTATAAAAAGGAGGGGGCAAGGTGATGATAATCTATCATCATAAAATGCTCTCCAGGTTTTTAATGTGCTTAAATTCAATATGGCTCTTTTCACTATAGTTTTAAAATGTCTACAACATACATTGCATGAATTTTAAACAAAAATTCCCAGAGCATAAGGCACAGAACCCTAAACTGTCGAGATGATTTTTGTCCCAGGAGGTTGGGAGGACCCCTTACATCCTTCTAATTATTAAATTTTAGTTCTTGGGGAGAGCTGTTTACATTGTTTTTCTGCAAGCTCCTCCTAAGTGTCCCTTCTCTGTTTTCTCATGTAGCCAGTGGTCTAGATTCCTTTGCAATCTCTGCTTCCTCTTGTCTGTCTTTGGTGAAAATAGTTCTATTTCCCATAAACTTTATGTGTTTAAATGAGATATTCCAACTAATATGTGTTTTCCCAACAGGTTACAGCCATTGACCTTTTTTCTTTTCTTTTCTTTCTTTATTTATTTTTAAGAGTGAACAGCCTGCGCTTAGGCCTGGTGGAGAGGCCTGGCGGGGCGCATGCACACAGCTGCTGTCTGGTTGCAACCTCTTAAAGGGAAAGCCTGTTGCTAAGGAAACTGCTGTTCTGGGAGGGTTAAACACACTGGGAAACAGCAGGCAAAGAGACACAGCCAGGCGATGCTTGGGGGAGGTGGCTGAAGCCGCCTGGGAATTTCTGAACCTTTATTGCTGGGGCACATCAAAGGCTCTGGGGGCGGTGCGGGAGGACTGAGCATCCCATGCCCACCTAGAAATATCTAGCAGGAGTTTACAGAAACCTTGGACTTCATGTGAATCGAATTTTGTCCAATGCACAAACAGGGAAACAAAGTGGCTGTCAAGATTCCATTTATATTTAGGAAGTTCACAGCAATTTTCCAAATGTAATCACCTTTATTTGTGGTATGCAGTATCATTCGAGCATCACAATGCTCAGAAGCATATTTCAATTGATTTTGTAATCAACACTTACTACTGATGGGATATCACTTTGGAAATTATGGGATATGCTGTGTTTTAAAAGAATGAATAACTCTTCCCTTTAAATACACAGTTATGTCCTTAAGAATGGTGTTTTACATGTGTCCCCTTTTACGTATTTCTAATACAATGAGCTTTGAATTACTTAAATGAATAAATCAGTCCTAATATGAAATATTAGTAATATTACTTTTAAACTTGCACTAAACAAATCAGGAGTAAAACTTCAAAGGCATTTTCTTATTATAAAATAATCCCCTTTTACACCAGGGAAAGTTGAATCTGTAATATACAATGAATTGGCACAGCATCTAACACAGACCGTCTTTGGTGTCTACATGGCCATGGTTTGTAGAAAGATCTACTTGCTTCAGTAAACGTTTCCTTCCCTTCTCTCCTCCAGAACGAACCTGTTCCCATCTGGGCAGTCTAGATTGTGACGTTATTGAAGCTAGATCATCACTCGGACATCACATAATCCCAGTCTTTCATTTTACATGCTGTTATGATTTGGATCTTAAATGTCCCCAAAGGCCTAGGTCCTACCCTTGGGAGGTGGTGGACCTGTGGGACCTGAGGCCTGGTGGGAGGAAGCTAGGTGTGCCTTTGAAGTGATTTGGGGCCCTGGCCCTTCCTCTGGGCTTCCCAGCTGCCATGTGCTGAGCAGCTGGGCTCTGCCACACACTTTCACTGCCATGCTCTGTCTTATCACAGCCTCAAAATAAGAGCCATCAGACCACAGACTGAGACCCAGAAACTGTCGGCCAAAATAAACCTTTCCTTCTTTTAAGTTGTTTATCTCAGGTGTTTTTTTCACATCAACAGAAAGCTAGCAAACACAGAATGCGATGATATCTAATCACAACTTCTGTTTTCTTGCTTCTGGGTTCATTTGCAAACGCATTGATGAAAAGGGGCCCACCAAATCCCAAGCTCGAATTTCTGTGGCTACCACCACGTCGACACATCGAAAATTTTGGCTTTGAAAATATTCACCTCCTTGTTAGCATCAGTGCAACCCACAAAGATTTTCATCTCAAGAGATGTTGTACTAAAATAAACACAATGGTAGAGCAATAGGAGCTTTAAAATAAGGAGACATACTTGGGGGTAACAAAACTCAAGTGGAGCTGCAAGGAAATTGATGAGCATGTGGCAGAAGGGTCAAGAAGCACCCCCACCTCTGCCCATCCACATGTAGATGCCAGAAGAAAGGTGTGTGTATGTGGGGTGGGGGTATTGAGAAGGATGATAGAGAAATTGAAGATATAAACCTGGATTTGTTGGAACTCAGAATCTAACAAGTGTTCCTGAAAGGAACATGGGCTTTGAGAGATTGGCAAGCCTTGGAATGTAAAAGCAAATCCCAGTGTGCACGTTGATGAACTCAGCACACCAGTCCAGAAACCCCTCTCTAAAACAGGATTTGAGATTTGAAGCAAGTCACCAGACTTCATTGCTCCTATGATTGGTGTTTGGCCTCATCACATAGATGAAGTAGAATTTCATGATAGAAAGATAAGTTTTTCTTTAAAATTGATGCCAAATTTCTAATCCAATATTCTCTTGGAGATATTTTTTAAGAGGTGCTTTTGAACTCTTAATAATATTTCTAAGCAGTCTTAAGAAAACTCAGGCAGACAAGCATCCCAAATGGTGTAAGCTGATTTAAGTTAATTGTGAATAAAGTGATAGAGGAGTGACCTGAAAGGAAAAGAAAGGTGGAGTTACAAAGACAGCTGAGAACACGTAGATGAATTAAGAAAGTCAAAGGCACATGGAAGTGGTTCATTCACTTTCCATTTTTTGAATGAAGTAAACGTTACTGTGTTAAGAACACAATTTGTAAGGAAGATCTACCCTCCTCACAAAGTAAGCATATGAGGTGGTGGGGCTGACTACAGGTGCAATGTTGTACGGAAGATCTCCAGGACTTATTGATATTGTTCCAATGAAACTTTAGGCTAATCAGTTAGTGACTCCCCATTTCCCCCTCTCCAGCCCCCAACACCCAACATTCTATGCTTCAGTCTAAGAATTCTTTCAAATACCTGTGCATGTGGAATCCTGAAGGATTGTCTCTCTGTGACTGGCTTATATCTTCCATTCATCATCAGTTAGCAAGGCCTGACTCAATTCCAGATGCTGTGCTAGGCCCCGTGTGAGTATATAACAGTAGTAAAATAGTCTTTCCCTCAAATAGCTCACTCTTTAATGCGTGGAATAAGGGTGAGATTACATTGTTATGTAACACCTACAAGCCTTATTTCTTACTTTATGGAATTTACACAAAGAAAAAGAAGATTAAGAATATATCTTGATTGGGATTATAATCTATTATTCAGCTCTACCCACATATGTAGTGATCAACTTCTGAAAAATATGAATGAATAATGTATACATGAATGGGGTGTTACACTATGACAGTTGTGATTTGACCTTCCATGGTTTCTGTTCTCTGTGGTCAACCATGTTCTGAATATATTAATTAACATTCCAAAACCAAATAATTCATAGGTTTTAAATTGCTATTCTAAGTGATATGGCCCGGCCTGCTTTGTCCTAGCCAGAAAGGGCATCATCCCTTGGTCCAGCATGTCGGAGAGAGGGTGGGGGGAGAGAGAGAGAGAAAGAGAGAGAGAGATTCACGTAACTTTTATTGGCTATAATCGTTATTTATTAGCTATAATTTATTAGCTATAATTAGCTCTATTTTATTGCTCATTTTTAATCACTTATTGTGCCTATTCTATAAATTAAAATCTACTATAAGTACGTATAGGAAAAAGCACACATAAAGGGTTTGATACCATCCATACTTTCAGGGCTCCACTGGGGATCTGGGAATGTATCCAACACTGTCACACCCATCATTCTGCTTGATTTGCATCGTGCCAGTGTTATGATTTAGATGTGATGTGTCCCCCCCAAACTTCATGTGTGAGATAATGCAAGAATGTTCAGAGGTGAAAAGATTGGATATTGAGAGCTGTACCATCATTAATGGATGAAGCCACTAATACAGATTAACTGGGTGGTAACTGTGGGCAGGTAGGGTGAGGCTGGAAGAAGTAGGTCACTGAGGGAGTGTCTGTGGAGTTTATATTTTGTCCCTGGTGAACGGAGCTCTCTCTGCTCCCTGGTTGTCATGACTTAAGCTACTTTCCTCTGCCATGTCTTTCTGCCAAGACCTTCTGTCTCACCTCAGGCCCAGAGTTACAGAGTCAGCCGACCGTGTACTGAACCTCTGAAACTGTGAGGCAAAATGAAATTTTCCTCCTCTAAGTTGCTCTTAGTAGGTCTTTAGGTCACAGGGGTATAAAATCTAACTAAAATATGATTTATTGCCTCATGACATAAAGATAGAAATTTAACTGTGAGATTCATCTGTGCAGTTGCTTGCATACATACATTTTTCTCTTTTATTGCTCTATAGTATTTTCTTGTACTCTGTGGAATGAATATACTTTTGAATAGCTGCTACTTTTGTTGGATATTTCAGTTACTTCAAGTTTCAGTCTATTATGAATCTAACTTCTATGCACGCATGGTGCACAGAACAACGCACACAGGCACAATTCCTCTTGTGCACACACCCATAAGCTTGACTGCTGTTTTGGGGGACGGGCATGTGTCAGGCTTCAGAAGAAGCTGCCAGTTGTCTAACGCATTCAAATCAGTTTACACGTCCACCTTGATTTAAGAGAGTTCTAACTGCCCTGCTTTCTCATCAACTCATGTTGTTGTCTTCCTCTTTAGTTTTATGTATTCTGGATGTTTTTGGAGATACCTCATTAAAACCTTCATTTGTGCTCCCTGGAGGAGCACTGACCTTGGGTACCTTGTGAAATTTATTGGTCAGTCAGAAATTCTTTTTTCTTCCTGTGCAAGATCTTTTGTACAATTTTAAATTGCGTTCTTTGCTTTTTCCTTATCTATTTGTAGTTCTTTTATGTCCTGGAGATATAAGTGCTTTATTAGAATGTGTGATACCAGCATCTTCTCTCAGTCTCTGGTTTTACCTATGTTTGACTCTTAATTCTGTTTTTTGATATATTGGTATTCTTAATTTTAGTGAATCTTAGTTTATAAGTTTTTCTCATATTCTTATTACTTTCTCTGCCTTAAGTTCACAAAGATGTTTTCTTCTAGAAACTACATTGTTTTGTATTTAAACTTTGTATCTATGATATATCTCTAGTTTCCTATTTATTGCAAAGGAAAGTTAAAGGGACGGGGAAAATGCCCCATTATTCTTAAAGCTTGCTCACCAGTAATGCTGACAATCTATCAAATACTCCCATTTATTTTTTTAACCACCATTAGTTACCAATGCGTGCTGACACCAACAATTGAGCAGTCAGCAAGAGAGACAAGCCTCAGCCACGTACACCTCTGCTGTGAGGTTGCCTCTTAATATCTTCTTGCAATTTTTTTTTCAAATAGATTATTTGCACTTTCAAAAATTAATGCCATGAGTGCTTATACATGTTTTAGTTTTGAATTTTTTGTTCTTCAAGCAGATTTTTTTCCTCTCAGACTTTTACTTGTCTCCCCACTTTATTTATGGTTACCTGTGTTGTTCAGAATCTTAAAATTCTTCAATATATTGTTCCCTGCATTTTTACCTTCTGAGTTTTAGCAGGCTTAGTGTATCATTTTAAAAGGTTTCCAGGGACATGAGAAGACCTGACAGACACTGACTTGAGCAGACAGATCTCTGCCAGCTGTGTCACACAGCCTGGTGGGAAGCTGCCGGGGCAGGTGGCAGCACTGATTTCTCAGGACACCCAGGTCCTTTTCATGTTACTTGTCTCATCACCCTTAGCATGTGGGGTTTTTTTTCCTGCTTACCCCACGTGGTTTCTAGGTGGATGCTTCAGTTTTCCATCTTGGGTTCATACTTAAGCAGGAGAAAATAAGAAAGAGCAAATGGAAAGAGTAGCACCCACAGATTTCTGGGCACATCTCATTGGCTAGCACTGAGTCTCAGGAATACAGAAAGGCTGAGAAGGAAGTTCAACTTTTAGAGTCTCCATAATAGATAGCAAGGAGGAAAAGGGAGGGAAATGAAAGATGTATCATGTTTCACTGCATAGATATCCAGGTTTTAGGGAAATTTTTTTTGGTGAGATTCAATCATTATGTGAAATTATTTCAAAAAATTGTGCCAATATTACTTAAAAATCATTTATCACCGAACTTTTTGTGCAACTTAAAGATGCATGGAATACTTGTGAATATAAAACTGAATACCCAACATCCATGCACATCACTTCTTCACGATAGCCCAGTGAATATTTTTCCCATCTGAAAAAAGAAGTTAATGTATTAGTTGTTAAAGATTTGTTCATTATACTCGAAATGTTACACTTGACAAACTTCACTACAGTGTTGCAAACTAAGGATTTTCAAAATGTTATTAGACCAGAGACCCTGCTCCAAATAGAAGAAAAAGTGGGCCCAAATCTTCATCATGTCCCTTTAGGACCAGACTTCCTTAAAACGACTCCTAGAGTGCAAGAAATGAAAGCAAGAATCAATAAATGGGATGGATTCAAGCTAAAAAGCTTGTGAAGAGAGAGCCTACAGAGTGGGAGAAAATCTTTACCACATGTACTTCAGATACAGCACTGATCTCCAAAATTTATAAAGAACTCAAACACTTTGCACTAAAAATACAAATAATCCAATCAATAAATGGGCTAAGGAAATGAGCAGACACTTCACAGAAGAAGATACACAAATGATCAACAGATATATGAAAAAATGCTCAACATCTCTAGTAATAAGAGAAATGCAAATCAAAAGTACCCTAAGATTTCATCTCACCCCAATTAGAATGGCTATTATCAAGAATACAAGCACTAACAGGTGTTGGCGAGAATGTGGGGAAAAGGTACACTCATTCATTGCTGGTGGAGTTGCAAATTGGTGCAGTCATTCTGGAAAGCAATATGGAGATTCCTTGGAAAACTTGGAATGGAACCACTATTTGACCGGCTACCCCACTCCTTGGCCTATAGCCAAAGGACTTAAAATCAGCATACTACAGGGACGCAACCATGTCAATGTTTATAGCAGCTCAATTCACAATAGCTAGATTGCGCAACCAACCTAGATGCCCTTCAGCAGATGAATGGATAGAGAAACTCTGGTATACTTACACAATGGAATATTATTCAACCATAAAGAAGAATAAAATTATGGCATTTGCAGGTAAAAGGATGGAGTTGGAGAATATCTTGCTAAGTGAAATAAGTCAATTCCAAAAACCCAAAGGCCAAATATTTTCTCTGATAAGTCGATGATGATACATTACAGAGGGCAGGAAGGGGTAAGGGAAGAATGGAGGAACTTTGGATTGTGTAGAGGGAAATGAGGGACAGGGTGGGTGTGGAGGGAAGGAAAGATAATGGAATGAGTCAAATATCATTACCCTATGTACATATGTGATTATACAACAGCATGACTCCACTTTGTGTAGAACCAGAGAAATGAGAATTGTACCCTATTTGTGTATAATGAATCAAAAAAATATGTCATCTTCCTGTCCAAAGATTCTGCGGAGCTGTCATTGGTTTCCTTACCCATCCAACATGCTGTCCTCAACATCCGTCATGCAAGGTGTGTCTACTGGTAGTACCACAGTGCTCTAAATCCACCACACAAGGTGGCTTTCAGAAGGACCCTGACGATGCGTGTGAGCATTCATACACCACTGGTGAGTGCGTTGCTGCTTGGTACCTTCTAAACAGCGAGATGAACGGAATTACACCATGCGACCCTTGGGTGATGAAAAGCTATAAGCCAGTTTTTGAACTGAGAAAACAGGGTGTGCTGATGACTCAGTAGCATTGACTAAGTACAATGACTCTACACAGAGGCTCAATTTAGGAGGGACTTTTGTGGTGGATTGCTTGCAAAATGGGCACATCTATTCCTTCTTTCTCACTCTCATGCTAGTTCAGTCAGACTTCATGTGGCTCTCACCTCTTCTGCTGCAGGTAAGCAAATCTCAGAGGGGCCTGTGTGCACGTGCTGGGCTTCTAGAAATTCACGGTGGTGTCCCTGGTAGCCCAGCTCTATAGTGGCGTGAGGAAAGTCATTGTTTCATTTTGTCCAATACATTTCTATTGCAAAGACAGGAGTGAGGACAATCTTAGAAATCCACCTGTTGGATCTCATCCTTAGACAGTTATTTTGATCCTGTGCTTCTGCAGCTTATCACAAGCTGAGGAGAGGAATGAGTGGCTACCTTTCGTAACTCATAATTTTATCTTTATCTTTTCCCTATTATTTCCAAGAGACTATCTCAAATTTTAAATTTAGCTCACAAATATGATTTCTGAAAGAATTATCAACTTCTAATTGTTCTGATTCTACTTTAAAAATTATGTTCTTATTTTTTGTTGTTGAATTTCCAAATAAAAGTTTCTTGATCTCATAATTTTTCATTTAAATTATTGTCTCAATCTGCTCAGAACTTTAATCCTTTCTTGAATTTCTTTAAAAATAAAAACAAAGTTGATTTGCATATTCTCTTTTCTGAAGCAACTACTTAATGAAAGGAATCTTTGTTCTAATTCTTCAGAGTGGTCTTAGTTAAAAATGCAACATTTTTTTTTCTTATATTGATTCATTCTGACAAAGAGGGTCAAAGTTTGGTTTAGTTGCTTATTGTAAGATTTCTGTCAGATGTTATGTAATTCTTTTTGGAATCTGTTAGGTCTCTGCTAGTATATGCTGCCATTGTGAAGTAGAGAGGGAGCTATGTTATTAATATTCAAGCAGGAATCTGTCTCTGGGGCAATGTATTTCTTTAATATGCTTGTGATAGTACCTTCTTTAAGTGCCAGGGCTGCTTGTTACAAAATAGCCACTTCCACCCCGATCTTATTTAGCAAGGAGCCTATGCATACCTAGTGGAAGCTAGGAGCCTCCTGGCAATAGGAGTTTTGCTTTGTCTATACTCTGTTTTCTTTGATACTTCTTTAAGTCCTTAGAAATGCCAACTTTTGCCCCAAAAAGCTTCCTATAAATTGATTACTCTGAATTTAGGGTAACAAAGGTATTATGATTGCCCTCTATTCCATTTACATTTCCAGTGGCTGTTTAACTCTCACTTATAAATAGTCTCAGATTGGATAAAGGAGTGACATCAGCAAAAGAGTGAAGCACGAGATACCATTCTCCATTCCCACTCCCCCGCCCTCAGTGATGTCAAAGCAGCAAGTAGAAAGCTTTCCACCAATGAAAATAGCCTTGGGAGGTCACCTGCCCACTGTCTGGACCCCAGTTCTGTGGCCATTCCACATGTGTCCATTATTCAAATACTGGAGCCACTATTGCTTCAACCGCTTCAGCAGCTGCTTGACCCTTAACCCAAGCCTGCTCTGCACCTGGCTGAGCAAGAGACGCTGGCTCTGCCACTATCCTGTGTGACTTGCACCTCAAGCATCTGAGTCATGTGTGCTACACTGCACCCCAGGCCGTAGATCCAGTCATTCTACCCTTTCCTGTCAGGCAGGCCCCAGGCCTGTTGCTATTCCATGTGTGTCAACCTTAGCAATTCAAGCTACTGACACAGGGAACTAGCCTGTGCACGGTATCCTAGATCCAGCTGTGGCTCTGTATGTGCTTGCTCTCCAGAACCCGACTTTGTGGCTATGTGAGGACTTGTACTAGGAATCCAGAGCCACCTCTGAGCAGAGGGGTCTGTTCCCAGAGCAGCAGTAGCTGTGAGCATGCCACGCTCCAGACCTTGGTGCCTTGATTGATTCACCAGCATCTACACATCCCCGTTATTATCAAAGTGGCATTGGGGGCCTGCACCCTGAACTCTGGTGCCACTGCTGCCCTGGATCCTGTCGCCATGGTGCCTTTCACATGTGCCTGTGAGGCAGACCCAGTCTCTGTGGCAATAGTCAGAGAGGAAGAGAGAGAAAGCAGCTAGAAAAAAGAGCTTCTTCATATACAAGGGAAGCCATGTAAGTGCATCAGTGGATTTCTTGACAGAAACTTTGTAGAGGGGAGAGGGTGGGGGAGAGAGAGAGAGAATATCTTCAAAGTGACAAAAGCCAAAAATTGTCAACAAAGGATACTTTACTGGGAAAAACTGTCCTTCAGAAACAAAGGAGAAATATGACATTCCCAGATACCCTAATGTTGAGGAGTTCATCATCACTCAATCTGCTTCATAAGAAATTTTAACAGTTTTTCAAGCTGAAATGAAAGGATATTTATTAGTAACATGAGCATATATGAAAGTAGAAAATTCACTGGTAAAAATAAAGAGTCAAATTCAGTATACTCTAATACTGTCATGGTGGTGTGTAAGTGATTTATATTTCCAGTATAAAGATTAAGAGTCAAAAGCTATTAAAATGACTGTAGAGATAATAATTTGTTAAAGTATACACAATGTAAAAAAAAGTCATGACATCAAAAACAAAGTGTGGGGAAGGGAGGAGAAATATTGTAAGCTTTGTGCATGGGATGAAAGTTAGGGTGATATCAGCTTAGAACAGACTATTATAAATTTAAGGTGTAATGTGTGGGCCTCATGGAAATCACAGAGAAAAACCTACAAAATATGCACAAAAGAAAAGAGAAGGAATACCACCCCATGAAAAGTCACCTGATCACAAAGAAAGATGGCAAAAGAGGAAGAAAGGAATAAGCCTGGGTTTATAAAACACCAACGAAGCAATGAACAAAATGGAAATAATAAGCACCTACCTAGCAATAACTACCTTGCTATTGGGTCCCTTCTTGCAACGCTCGAGTTCTGCTGCTATTCTTCACACTTGAATACATCCTCCTTTCACTATTGTCTTCCATTGGTGTTCAAGAATTTCATTTTTCAGATTTATGAGACAAGAACCAGAAAAAATGGCAGAGAGCTGCTGGGGTCTATAGTGACACTGGAGGGCATAGCCCGCCATTCAGAGCTGCAACAGGGCACTTGACAATAGCAGAGAAGAAGCTGGCTTTGCTGGCTCTGGTCCTTAAAGGTGGTGCTGGCAGGCATCCCCGGCCTTCACTGACTGCTGACACTACAAGGGGCTTTCCTGGCTGCAGAGGCCTGCAGCTTATTATGCAGACCCCACCTGCCCCCAGAAGTGGAGGAACCCCAGTTTCACTGTCTCAAAGAGATATCCACATTCCACGCTCACTGCAACAATATTCACAGTAGCCAAGATATAAAAACAACAGCACTGCCCATCACCAGGTGAGAGAATAAAGAAATTGGGATTACATACAAGTGCACATACATATGTGTAATATAGATCAAAACATAAAATACATATCAAATGTATATAACCTGTGATATTGCTCTATTATTCAGTCTTAAAATATATGGGAGTTCTGCTATTGGAGACATTATGCATGACATTATGCATTATTTCACTGTGCTCATGCACAGTGAAATACTCCAAGACCAGAAATGTAAATAATGTACATTCTCACTTATATGTGAAATCTGTAAAGCTCCAATTTATAGAAACAGTAGAAGGTAGTTATAAGGGATTAGGAGGATGGTGGGAATAGACAGCTGCTGGTCAAATTGTAAAAACTGCAGTTATAAGATGGGTAACTCTGGAGACCTCATGCAGAGCACGGTGACCACAGTTAAAAACATACTACATACTTCAAATTTGCACACAGAGTTGAGCGTAAGTATTGGAACAGGTTAATTGGCTTAATTATGGAAATAATTTTACAATGTCAACATATATTACCCCATTCAATTTTGCATCTTGAATATATATAATCATTATTTGTCAATTATACCTCAATAAAGCTGAAACTAAAGATTGTAAGAAAATATGAGATGGGCCCACACTCCCTTTCTTTGCTTCTTTTTTGATCTATGCTCTTCTCACTTTCTGTCCTTCTAGATTTCCCTCTCTTCCATGTGTCTACTCTAGCAGCAGTTTGGAAGTGGGGAGAGGAAAGAGTGATTTTTAATTCTGTGAGCTCAGTTTTCCATCTTAAGTCTTCTTTCTCCTTTCTTCCAGTTTCTAGGCTAGATCTCAGAACTGAAGCCTATCTGAGTTCATTTTGTGTTGCTATAACAAAATACCTGAGACTGGGTATTTCATAAGGGAAACCTCTTTGGGTAGTGGTGAGGTCCTCATGGTGCCTCACAGCACAGCAGATGGCTTCACAAGGCAGAAGCACGTGCCAGTGCAGTGTCACGTGTGGTGTGGCAGAGACCAAACGTGGGGTGGCCTTGTTTATAACAACTCACTCTCACGGTAACTAATCTAGTCCCAAGAGACTCACTCCACTCCTGTGAGAGGGATATGAATCTCTTCCAAGAGTGGTGCCCATGGACTAATTACCTCCCAATGAGGCCTCATCTCATAAAGATCCCACCACGTTTCAATATGGTCACACTGGGTCACATGGGCTTCCAGTAATGTTCTTTGAGGGGACAACCCATATCCACACTAGCAGGACTTTTTAGGTTACTCAAAGCAGATCATATTTTCAATTTGTTTAGTCATTTTAGAGATGAGCAAAGAAGCTCATCAATGTTAAGAGATTGGAATTCACAAGGCAATGGTTTTTAGCCTATCGGCCTCTAACTTGAAAATTGACCCACATCTGGGAGAAGTTCTCTGTTCTGAGATCATCACATGCATGGAGACAATCCCTAAGCAACATCTGAATGTTTGACAATCATCAGGGGAAATGCAAGGATTAGGCAGTGTAGACCATGTGTTAGAATTCACAATGCCCTTTGCATGTACCTCACCTTATAATGATATCTTTCATGGAGTTATAGATCTGAAAATTCAAATTTTCCAATTGCAAAACCTCCTAAGTTTGGAGAATGCATTATAATGCAAATTTGCTGAGCAATTGTCAGCCTAGAAAACTTGCTGTCAGGGAGAATTAGAAATAGCTTTCACACTACCAAATTAAGAAAGGAATTTGGCAATATATTTTGATTGCCTGCCCAATGTTTAATATTACTTGAGGGAATGTCTGCTTTTAATGAAAAATAGATTTGTGGAGTGAAAGAAAATTTTTATTTGCTCCTTTATCAAAACTTGAGGCTATGGATAAAGAATATGGATGCAGTACTGCATATTTTTTCTTGAGTACAACAGATCTTCTCTCAAGTTAACACATTCCCTGATAGGAAGAAGAGTGGCCTTATTTTATTCTGGTACAACCCGTACAAGACGAGCTGTGGGTAAAACAGTAAAAAGACTGAAGAATTTTTCCAACTGCACCAGAGTATTAAAGAACAGAAAATGCCTGTAGAGTCAGGGAGAGCTCTAAGTAAACCTTCCCAAGCCTTAGATCCTCATCTGCACAGTTAAGATACCATTACCTGTCACAGGAGTGGTGAGACCATTAAATGATCCGCCATATGCAAAACACCCAGCGTTGTACCTAAGTGGAAATTCAGTGAATGGTAGTTTTTATCATTATTTTTTACTAAATGCTAATTTTCTTACTCTTACTGTATTCCTTTAATGCCCAAGAAGAGTAATCAAAAGAAGGAAGTGAAGGAAAGTGTAGGAATAACAGAGGAATGAGAAGTCTTAGCTTCAGATTAGTGATAAAGCAGGAAATCCTGGACCTGTGTCTGTTCAGCGTTTTTCTGTTTCTATACAAACTGTACAAAGCAAAGCAAAACAAAAGAAAGCCCCAAAGCTTTGGAGCATTGCGAAAAAATACAATAATCATCAATAAATTTTGTATTATACTCCACCCAGTAAGAGTGTTTCTCTGATTCAAAATGGGAAGGGGAGTCGATCCTCATTTCAATAATTTTAGAAATGTGAATGGCCAGACTTTCTTCTGTTATCGGGACAGATCATTTGTGCCGATCTGAATGCAGACATGCATGCGTCCCTCTTGCCTGGTCCTTTCCTGGAGCCTTTGCCAGCTGCGGGTGCAGTGAGGAAACAGAGCAGATTTGGGAAAAGGGCCACCAGCTCTGGTTCCTCGCCTTCTTCCCATGCCCCAATATTTTTGGATCGGAGTTGAGGTTTGGATGAGGTTCAGAGAGAGAGGGTTTTCACAAGTTGGATTGTTAATGTGATTTCAGGAATGTGTTCCAACTCGTGGGTCCTCTGCTGCAGTCTCCTCCTTCTCTTCCTCAAGGTCCAAGAGGGCTTCTGTCAGTTCCTTGAAGTTGCCATACCCTCTCCAGCATCCAGGGCTGCATATTTCCTCTTCTCCTTGAAGGTTAAACAACTATACATCTTCTTTGCTATGCATGCCCTTATCATCCTTCCGGTCTCAGGTGACAAGTCACTTCCTCCAGGAAGCCCTCTGTGACTTTCGGGTCAGGGCCATACCCTGATTCTGTGCATGCACATTTGCATTAGAAAATGCAGGTTGGCAGGTCGCCGGTACAGCCCATAGTTCCTGCATCCCCATGACGGTACGTCTTCATTGGCACACATAGTGCAGGACACATAGGAGAAACTCAATAAATCTTGGTCAAATCAACATACCAGCTGTACCTTAAAGGATAGTGGGGGAATTTGTGAAACCCCTGACCCAATGACATCAGCTTTTATTTGGCTCCCCAGTTATTCCTTGTCCCTGCCAGACATTTATCATCTCTTTCTCTAAAATCTTGCTTTTAGTAAAATGTGAAAGACCCTCATGACAAGATTGGTTTAATAATAATGGAAATTTAAACTTATAACATACATAATGGGAAGTCAGAATAATCTAGACATTAAGTCCCAGGTTGGGAGTTAGAAAAACCTGTTTAAACCCACCTGAGTGGAACATAATCCTCAACTGTTTCCCTTACCTACACAAGACTCAGTTTCATGGCCTAGAAATTCAGAATGATGATGTATAAGTCGTAGGATTTGATGCCATTTACAGGAGATGCTTTATGGGTAACTAGTTTACCAAATGCTATGGGCTCAGTAGGGTGTGACTGGCAAACAACTTGATTTCTGTTTTCTTCCCTTTGTTCTTTTAAAATTGTTCTGTTGACTCCTTCATTTCCCTGCGGGAGCTTCCAAGCAGGCATCCAGAGGTTTTCTGCTCATTCTTAAGTGTATCTCACTTTTTTTTTTTTTAAACAGAGACACATCTGTTCTAATTTCCAAACATTAGCTTTGCATTTATTTATCTATTTATTAATTTTTCCTGTGCCCAGCTAGGGATACATCAGGTGGAGAAGAGTACACGGGACTTCCTCAGTACTGTTCTGTGTCCCTCTGTTCTTCCTCCTCCCGTTCACCCTGCTGCCTCCACTCCTGGGTGGCAGAGTCTGGGACCAGAACACAGGGAAGAGCTGCCCTTCCTTTCTAGCCTGGCTTTTCCCTGATATCCATGTCTTTCTGATGGTTCAGAGAAAGACCCAGTTCTTTTCCCTCTCAGGCTCTTTTTCGTATCCTCAGAGGATCTTGCTTCTGGAGTTTCCCATCCTCTACTGTCTGATGGGAATCATATTTTCATGGCTGGCTGCTTCGAGGCCCCCTTAGCCCATTTATATCTATTCCAAATAACTTTAGTGAGGGTTCCTTAATTCTCTAAACCTGCCTTTTGGAATGGGCCCCTTTCCAGTTGGCTCACATCTGGCTCCATTTCCAGTGACCACATCCCTTCTTATCCTTGGAACTCTAGGAACTCCCTAGGAACAAACCATTCTTCATCTCCTTCAGTAGGCAGACAAGGACGTGAAGCCCTTTTCCTCCATGGTAGATAGAGCAGAGGAAGGGATTTTCTACTTTGGACACAACATTTGCTGTGTAGTTTATGTATATATGACTTTCTATTCTAATCAAACTTGCCTCTACTGTTATGCCAATCTGCTCTAAAAAACTTCTTGCCTTTAGATGTTTTTGAAGTGTGGGGCATAAGTCAGTACCAGGTTCAATGTCCCCCAAATTTTGAGAGCACCTTCAAGATTTCTGAGACCCAGTCTACTTAAATGAAATGCTCCTTCTAAGGAGATAATGCTCTTGCACCTTCTTGCCAATCATTAGGCACTGTTGGCTGTTTGGCCCTCTGGGTGGTCCAACGTTTGTTAAGTTTGTCTGCTGGGCCACCTGGTTGATGGGCCAATATCAGTACTCTTCACCCTTCAATTTCAGGTTTGTGGGATCAGCCAAAGGTAACATAATGGGAAAACACCCCACTTGGCATCAGGTTGTACATGCAAAGTTTGCACATAATATAGTTAATTAATGAGTGCTTGTAGTAATTAGCATGTCATTAAAGCAAAGCAGAGGTGTCAGCATCAGTTGTGTCATACTGAGTCATTCTCCCTTTCAAGAGTGATAGGAAGATTTAAGAGCTGGATGTTAAATAAAATGAAGGGTGAAAGGGGACTGCGTCTCTCTCTCTGCCATGATCACCCCTTGGCATTTCCCACTCTCTTAGAAAAACAGCAAGGATATCCCTTTCCTCAGATAAGCTGGGCCTTTGTGTCACATGTTTTTCCCTTGGTGTGGAATCTCCTTCTGTCTACCTCTTTCCCCATGTGCTCAGACGATTGCTGATTCCTTAAGATACAGTGCATGCTGCTTCATACTGGGAATTTTTCTCATTTGTTTCTTGAGGCGGTCTTGTGTTGCAGAGAGAACACTATGCAGACCTTTCTTTTGAGACGTTAACACATTTACTATATATTTTTGCCTGTATGGGATTCTTTAGAGTAAGAACCATACCTTCTATTGACATCAGTTGCTGCCAGTATTCATTCTCCCCTCCCATCTTACAATCCAGCTCCTCAGCCTGTGAACATCCTAGCCAGTCATTGGTCCACTCATCAGCCTGT
>JAJEJO010001913.1:98281-128742 GCA_020662805.1 Glaucomys volans | reverse complement strand
CATTGGTCCACTCACCAGCCTGTGAACATCCTAGCCAGCCATTGGTCAGCAAGTCAGTCTGCCAACATCCTAGCCAGCCACTGGTCTGCTAGTCAGCCTCTGAACATTCTAGGCAGCTATTGGTCCAATCATCTTTAAATTCCACTACTTAAGAATAGCTCCCTTGCCATTTTCTCTCTCTCCCCCAACCCTGAGAGCAGACACTCTGGTCGCAGGCCTCTCTCTTGCCCTCCTTCCCCCCCACTCCCTCACTCTCACTCTGCTCTCATTTTCTCTCTCTCTCTCTTTCTCTCTCTCTCACCCACCCTGTAGGCAGACACTCTGTCTGTCTGCTTAATAAAATCTCTGGCATGAGTTCCTGTGTCTGGAGTGGTTTTTCTGGGTGCTTTCATTGGTGCCTGCTATTGACCTCCCCTCCCCCATACTGGGCTCCTGCAGCAGAGACCCTTCCAACCCCTGCTCCTCCATTGCCTTTGCCCCATTTTATTTCTGCTTCTGCTCCCCTGCCCAACCGACTGGTCCTGCACACTTGTTCTAGGAAAAAAAAAAAAAAGTGTTCATTTTAAACTTCTCCTGGGCTGCAACACAGAAAAATGATTCTAGTTTCTGTCTCTCTGTCTCCCCATCTGCCTTTCTCTTTCTCACGCTCTCATTCTATTTTACTAGAAGAATTAATGGCCATTATCATTTTTTCTTCTAGGACTCTTGTTTTTCTTAAATGCTATATTTTTCGTGCTCACAATTTTGATCCTACGCCTTCTCTTTGTTATCTCAAATGTCTAGCATCCTTAAGGGGACCCATGGTGGCTTTCAATGTGTGTCTGGAAAATAAATAAGTAAATGTGCCATAACTCAATTGCTTATGATAGCTTTCTAAAATCCGAATGTTTTGCACAAGTTGCAATACACAAAAGAGCTTTTACTGTAAGGTAATATTGGTGGAAACTTATGCTTAGACTGAAATCCACTGTGAGATTCATTCACTTGGCCTCCTTGCTTCCTGCCTTTCTTCCTGTGAGCACTTCAGCTTACTGGCTATTCATGCTTTGTATGTCCTAACCCCAAAGCTATCTGGGAAAATCAGAAGCGCTTTTCAATATGCAGAGTTAGAATAGGCTCTGCATAATATATTGATTAGGATGAGGATTTTTCTACCTTTCCTATATGATTTGAAATAGAGTTTATTTATGTTATGACCTTTAGTAGATCAGTGGGAACAATAAACTTAACTTTTACAATAAGCCATAATATTATTGTTTACAAAAATTTGTTATATTCATTTCTTAGTTCTTATTACAACACTGTGAGGTAGTGGGTTATCATTCTTACTTGGAGAAAACTGAAACCCTAAGAATTTGAAAACTTGAGCTACACCACACAAGGAAGAAGCAATTTATAGACACATCTTTCAAACCAATTCTGCTGACTCATGGTCCCATGTTCTTTTCATTATCCTATTTCAATTTGTAAGTTATATACTTACTAACAACAGAAAGATATGCACAGGATTTTCTCCAGAAAAGATTTAGTTTGTAAATATATTTCTAGGTTCCATAAGCAGGCAGCTAATATTAAATGCAAGGAACCATGGTAAAACATGCATTTTTAAAAATGCATACAAAATTTTCCTGTTTATCTAGTACTTAGTACTTTAAAAAGTGGTTGAGTTTTCATGAATTCTCATGATAATTCAAACTCTGAGATGTATTCTTCAATTATTTTATGAACTCATAAATATTCCTAAAATAGTCATAAATCTGAGCATTTTGTGACATTGCACAATACAGAAACTTGATTATATGCTTCTCAGAAAGCAAGATTATAAATTGCAATGCCATTTATAGTTTCTAAACAGGACTGTCTTCTCCTTTTGTGATAAAGCTATCATTGATCCATTTAATCACTGGGGAATTGTGACTCCATCATAGTGCAAGAACAGGGCTTAGGCCTGTGTAGCCTACTGTACATGGTAACATCATGTGTCTTATTTTTGAGATTAAAGTTTATATGACACAGATATATATTATATGTCTTCTAGCAGGGAAGGACCAAAGGCTGAGGAAGCATTTTGAAAGTTTGAAGGGCATGAGAGTCATACCACCTCAGGAAATCAGAGAAGACTTCAAAGAAAAGACACTGAGACTGCGGGACCTGAATGACCTGGGCAGGTGCTAGGGAGGTGGAAGAGTCTCTTGTGTCACCGAAAAATATATCAAAGATAAAAATAGGCAAGCACGGGTTGGTTTTGGAAGTGACTGGATGATAGAAAGGGTGACAAGGAGAGAGCGAGACAGATCTGGAGAGAGCTCGAGGCAGGTAAGGAGGCAAATGGCTCTTGTGCATGGTGGGGAGCTGCTGGAGGGTGTGACTAGGAGCAGGTGACAAGCTGGCAGCTGTGTTCTGCAAACTTTTGACTTTTGCAAAGTGGAAGAGGTGCCAGTGAGATGGATCATAATTGCCCATGTGATCACCTTGATCTTCTTCAAAATGCTCCAGAAGTTCCTGTTGTCCTCAGGGGAAAATGGAAACTTCTTAGTGTGACTGAGAAGAGCCCACGTTTCTCTGTCCAGCTCTCTTTTACCCCTCAAGCAGCCCAACGTGCCTGTGCTGTCCCTGAGACACCTCCATACAGGTTACTTTATCTGCCAGAAGAGGGCTTCCCCAACCTTCTTACCTAACTTCTTGGATATGTGTAAACTCTGTTACCTTAGGGAGATCTTTTTGTCCCATTGCAAAACAGTAAAATCTCTCTGCTGTATGTCCCTGGACACCATGAATATATCCTGTTCTGGTGCTTATTACATTTTACTGTAATTGATTGTTTCATTGTGTATCTTTTCAGTCAGACTACAAGCTCTAAGGAGCAGAGACCATGACTGCTTTGTTGAATCATGTGTCCCCAGCACAGTGTTTAGTTCATGGAAGTTGCTCTCAAAATATTGTGGAATAAGTGTCTGAATACATGTGTAACACATATGGAAGAATTACCAGGGTAGCAAGAAGGAGCTGCATGCTACTTTGTAATTATGAAAATGTTGACAAAAAATATTTTAACAAGTTGTCTGGTATGTACTTTCTTTTGTAGATTAGAATGGCCAAGATTTTTGGTGAGGGGAGTCAAATCCTCTATGCTTCTGTCCATGGTGCTAACTAATAATACCTTGCTCTTGACAGCTCAGTTCTCTGGGAGGTGGAGGATGGGGTATGTGCTCCCTTTCACCTCTGTCTGAATCAGCCTCTTCTTCTTCTTCTTCATCCACAGAGTCAATGCTGATACTTGCACTGGATACCTACAACATTTCAGTCTGTTATAAGTCAAATAGTGTAGATGAAAGAATGTCCAACTTGGAAGATTGGGTAACTTGATCAAGATTACACAGTTGGAGACTGACAAATCTGGAGGTGAAACTGAGATCGCTGTGATCTCTAAAACTCTCCTGAACCCTGTGTCTGTCCCCAGTGCAGTCATTTCCAAAATCAGTTCCCCAGCCTTTGTACTGCCTGGTACATCTAGCAAACACCAGTACCTCCCCACACTGAAAGCCACGGCATTCTTTAACAGGTCTATCAGACTTCACAGTTCATAAATCACTTCCCCACACTTGATCTCCTTTAATAACACCTGGGTATGATAGATGTGGTATGGTTGATGGGCCTACCCATGATTTAAAGGTAAGTAAATTGTTAAGTCAGAAGTTAAGACACTGGTCCAAGGGTAAACTAGTCTTTGACATATTGTGTTAACTCCATGCATGTTTATATAAATATCTTTACATGCCATTTAACAGACAGAAAAAGGTTACAGTGAATAGTATCCACTTCATGAACATTGTCCTTTTTTTACTCCAAAGAAATAACAAAATATACTTATTATTTATTTTTCTCATTCTGAGGCTGCTAGTACCTTACCCAATATCAGTTCCCTTTCATCTTTATTAAGAAGACTCAGGCTTCCATTGGTTTGGAGAGAGAACAGCATGCCAACTCTGGGAATATGGCAGCCTGCTTGAGTTCCAGGCCTTCACCCTGCCACACAAGTTGGTTCATGTTTGCCAGGTCCTACTGTCTGACCCCTTTTCCTACCCACTGCCCCCTTGGGGTCTGCTCTGTGGGTCAACATGGTATGAAGCTGCAGTTCAGTAGTCCCTAGGAAACACAGCAATGTGAAATGTAAGGTCTGGTCACTTTCTGAAGTCCTCCGGAGACGCTCCGTGGGAGAAGTGGAGAGGGTGTGGAGGCGAACTGACGGGACACAATCAGGCTACCCAGGTGCATCCCAGTTGGAGAGCAAGGCTGAGCTTGGAAAGGCCTCTCCAGTGAGGTGGAGTTTTACCAGCTTCCAGGCAAATCTATCACTACATAAAAGCCAAGGAGAAATCCGAATGATTTGCTTCTTCTGTCTAAACTTTCCTCTGGCGATCCACACAGGGTGTGCTTTGGGTGGGGATTAGCTAGAGTTTCTCTGCTGCTTGCCTCTTCCTACCTGTTCCCCATCAGCAGGCCTGGGGCCTTTTTTTTCCACCCCAAATCCACTCAGTGTCACCCTTCTCTGCAGAGACAAAGCCTCTCATCTGTGAAGTTACTTTCCTCCATGGCCCCATGGCAACTGAGGCCATCTGTTCCCCTCTGTCGTTATTCTCCAAGGTCCTGCCTCTTTTCATGGCATCAGGCTCTGGTGATCAGGAGTTGACCTTGGATCAACAAGGCTGAAGATGAGTAAGAAGAAATGTGATTGTCCTTGGTTCCTTGGTTGGGCAGGTCAAGCGTCAGAGGGGTGTCTCTTTCCTCCTCTTTGACTTCTATAAGACGATGTCAGGGGGGCATAGGAGAAGCTGTAGGTCCACGGATAGCTGGACTTCCGTACCTCAGGCACTAGGCTCGTGATTACAAAGAAAGAGTCTGATGGGAAAAAGAAAGAATTGAATGGACAGGTATTGGACTAGGGACTTGCAATGGAGGCTGAGACCAGACCCAGTTCAATAAACTGGATCCTGCAGCAAGGTGAAGGGAGGGAACCTGCAGGTGCTCTGGGAACTAAGGAGAAACTGACTTCTATGAAGACAGGTCAGCAAAAGAGCAGTGGGAAACTGGGTCTTCCTTTGAGACATCAGAAAGGCATAGATACCAAGTAAAAGCCGTGCTAGCAAGGAAAAGCAAGATCTGCCCTGCATTTTGGTCCCTGGGCTCTGCCACGGAGGAGAAGAGGCAGCAGGGCAAATGAGAGGAGGAAGAGGGGACACAGAGGGACACAGGGCAGCACTGAGGAAGTCCCCATGTCCATCTTCCCTCATCATGGTTCTCCACTTGAGGTTATCCCAAGCTGGGCACAGGAACAAAACTCCAAATTAAATGTAAAACTAATGCTTGGAAATTAGGATGGGCTTGGCTCTGAAATGCCTGAAAAAAAAAATGAGACTATTATTTGCAGAGAGTGAAGTCAGGCGACAGAGATAGGCTCATGGAAATGCATGGACTCTAACTTCCAACTTGAAAGGAAAAAGAATTTGTCAGACACTGGATACAGTTGCACAGATATTTACATTTTACCTCACTGGGGCCAACTAACAGGTAATAATATCACCTCCATTTTTTACATGAGAAAAATCACAATTTGCAATTTGATTCTTGAATTCAGCCATGGAGTGCTATGCTAACCGTGGTGACACAGCCGTCTTCTTTCAGGCTGTGATCATTTTAGATATGATCACTGTCACTATCTTTGAGATTTCTTAAGTAGCCAGAATTCTTAGAACAAAAAATACAGCCCAGCTGCTCTCTGATGCCCAGAAGCAATTTTCCCCTAAATCAATGCCAGGGAACATTTTTGCTCTGTGAGCTGTAACTGCAATAGCTTGAGCACCAGGATCAAGCATGTCACATGTGTTGGCCCTGGGAGAGTGTCCATCTCCTCAGTGTTCAGCTTAGTCAAATCTGGAGTCTTAACGATGGGGTCATCTGATCGACCATACCTAAGATTACAGGCTGGGATGAGTTCAAGAATTCTGAGCTCTCCTTTATATTCCCTATCCACTCTGCAAACTGAGTACTGACAGATGAATCTAGGTTGTCCTTAGAATAAGCAAATGTGAACAAAGTTGCTGGCTAGTCCATAGCCAATATTTGCATGGACTTTTCCTAGCAACAGTTGCATAGTAGATTTCCAGAAGCTGGAGGATGAGAGATCATGGCAATCTTGTTTTCCCATCCACTGGCCTCCTTCTTTATAGTCAGAACATTCTCAGAGAACTGAATGTCACAGACATCAAAATATTTCTTTCTTTCTTTCTTTCTTTATATAGTTCTTCCCTATTGGTGATCAGTCAGACTTCCACTGAGAACCATTTTTGACAGGATGCTGAGGATTTTGTTGAGGATCAAAAGTGCATAGATTAGAATACATGCCACTGTGCGATGATCTGTATTTTAATACTGAAGGGGCGACTCGAGAGGAAATTTGGAGCCCTGGTGGCTCTGTTCCTGATGTCCACAGAAGTCCTTGACCTCCAGGCAGCAACTGTGGTGGCAGCGAGGGACAGTGGGCAGTAAGGGAGCTCTGTCAGTCCACCAGTGTGTCTCTATTCTCAGACTATATTTTTTACCAGCTTAGGAAAATTATTTCCTCAGAATTAAAAGGATGACCCAGAACTGGATGGAACCATAAAACAACCTAATGTAGGTTAGGTCTCTGGAAAGAGGTTCTGGAACTCTAACGCCTGCTTTTGTGATTCCTAAGCCCTGGAACCACTATATTCGGCTAGATTACTTTGTGATTGATATTTTTAGACACCTAGAAGCTAAATGACCCCTTTGTAGTGAGGGAACATTCCCCCTCTGCATTTGTACTCCTAAAACTATCATCAGGTCAGAAGGTGATTGGTAAATGACATGAGTAGGATGTAAATGTCCTGTGGTGGCCCATGTGTCAAGGGCTTGGTGCCCCAGGTGGCATTATTGGGAGGTGGTGGATCCTATGAGCAGTGAGACCTAGTGGGAGGGCCTTCATCCATTAGGGGAGTGCCTTTGAAGGGGATTGTGGCATTCATCTTTCCCCTTTGCTTCCTGGCTCGTGATGTAGATGGTTTTGCTCCATCACATTCTGCCGTGATGAGCTGCCTCATCACAGGCTCAAAGCAACAGGGCCATCTGATCATAGACCGGAGCCCTTAAAGACATGAGCCAAAATAAACCTTTTCTCTGTATAAATTAATTATCTCAAGTATTTTGTTATAGTGACAGAAAGCTGACTAACACAGTAAGTATCTGGGATCAGAGCAAGGGGAGGTTAATAGAGTATTCTATATACAGACAAGTTCAACCCAAATTATTCTAGCAGTGTGATATCGGCCAATGGGAGGAAAATGAAAGTGATCATGAAGGGAAGGGGTACAGACATTTATAAGGATATAGGATTGGCCACCTAATGGCTTTCACCTTTGCCTTTTATAGTGTCAACAAAGAATAATGACAAATGCATGCTTTAGTTATGATTGGGTAGATATTTAAGGTGACATAACATGGGGTTTATGACATAAAATATTTATGGTATTGGTAATATTTTTAATTGGGGACATGACTGTGTTGGTTTTCAGGTGGTAAGAAGGACTGGGATGGCATTAGGAAGCAGCTAAAGGTTAGGAAACAGGTGCCAGCCGGGTGGAGGAAGCACTGGTAGGAGAGTCTGGTCAGAGTCAAAGCATTTTTTAACCCAGCTGGAAGGGATAGGTCTCCAGCAACAGGAGGGATCCTCAGGGCTGCGTAGGGGTCCTAAGACATATCTAGTCAGATGCATTGAACCAACATAGTAGGAGAAGAAGAATCTTTGATAATGCTAGGAAAACTATCCAGTGTATTAGCAGCACAACTCATTCATCTGATTCATCAATTTCACTTGCTGCTGAGGCTGAAGTTCCTAAAATATTCCTGAAAGACGGCTTGTTTGTGAAAGGCCTTAGGGCTTAAAATTCGTGGCTTTCAAACTTTGTTCCCATAGTACTGACTCCCACCAACCTTCTATTTCCACTTTCTGAATGAGCGAAGAATTGAATGGTAGTCCAGATGTGGAACAAGTTACGCAGGAACTCCAAATATCTGCACAAACCCAGTAGGAGATTTTGTGTCATCCAGATACCCTTGCTTGACCATGGATTTAGACATTTTGGCAAACTCTGTTATTACTTTAGGTCTACAAGTTCTAATTTTGGTCATCCTTCATAATTCCTTCATCCTTCATAGTATATTACTCATGTGGTCCCTGATTTTCTTGTAGAGATAAGAGGGCATAGAATTGCAAATCATTCACTACATGATCACAAGAAAGAATTTGCATTTTTGTAAGAGTGTACAACCCCTCAGACTGGCCCCTGCAGTCTTCCAGGGGTCCAGAGGTCACAATCTGAGCCTCACTGTTGCAGATGAACAAACCTGGGTAAAGCAGGTGCTGGTATGGTCAGATCCACCCCCAAGAAACCAGGGGCTCCTATGACTGGGAGTCCATGCTAGTACAAGGTTCCCATCACCCACACTCCTCACTTAAAACACTTACCCATCACTAATGAAGCTTCTGTGATGATTATGACCTCTTGTCCCTCAACTCCAAATCTACCCTTTGCTAGTCTGCTCCACTGATGCTGTGTCTCAGCAAATTACATTTTCTTTATTCCCTGATTTCTGCACAACATGGAGATAGCACAAGATGATGATAAGCAGGACAAGAAGAAAAGGAGCTATTGTTGCATATTCTAGCGGTTCTTATTAATATGACCCTCATAGTAGCACATCTACACTGTAGGAGACATTCGTATCTCCCACAACAAGCCTCAAGTGCAACTCTTCAGAGGCACCATGGGTGAGTCCTGAGATGGTTGGTGCTGAGCCTCTAGTTCTGGAGAGGCTGGTCAACACCTCCATTTGCTCCCCCCAAACCTGGGGTCAGAAGCTGATTTTGGAAGTTGCTGTTTCTTTTATATTTTGCTGTTCTGACAAAACAATAAATTTCATTGATATTTAGTTGACATGTTTGTAACTACTTCGGGAAATAGGGATTTAAGGAACTTAATATTTTTGCCAATACATTATCTCATCTAGGAAGCTATGGTTCCCTGTGCATGCTTTTTACATTTACCTTTTTCTCCACCTGCATTTATTTTACTGATTTTCACAAAGATGTACCGAATCATTAGCAACTTTCTCTATAGTAGCAATACGTCCAATTATCTAAGTCCATAATTCTTATCCCTATGGCTGACCTTAGAATAGGAGATAATGACATATCAGTAATGACCTAAAAGTCCAGGTGATGTTATGGTTTGGATATGAGGCATTCCCCCAAAAGTCCCTGTGTTAATGAGGAATACTCAGAGGTGAAATGATTGGATTTTGAGAGCTGGAACACAGTCAGTCCATCCTAGTTTGAACTGGCTGACGGTGGTAGCTGTAGGCAGGTGGGATGTGGCTGGAGAAGGTGGGTGACTGGCTGCATAGTCTGGAAGAGTTTATCTTCCCTGAAGTCCCTTCCTTTCACTCTCTCTGCTTTGTGGCCAACATGAGCTCCTCCACCATGCACTTCTTGCTTTTTATTTTTATTTTTTGTAGTTGTAGATGGACAGCATGCCTTTATTTTATTCATTTGTACATGGTGCTAAGGATAAGACCCAGTGCCTCACACATGCTAGGCAAGCGCTCTGACGGACCTTCAGCTCCAGCCTCCACCACACACTTCTGCCATGATGCTTCACCTTATCTAGGGCCTAGAGCAATCCAGTCAGCCGACTCTGGACTGAACTTCTGAAATGGTGAGCCCCAAGTACACTTTTCCTTCTTTAAGTCATACTTGTCAGGTATTTCATCCACAAATATGGAAGTCTTAGTCAATTATTTTGCTTTTTCAGTAAGCCATCACAAAGCCTGAGGGCAATAGTGCTGAATGACATCTCAGAGTCCATTGGATCCCAGTAGAGGCCATGGCACAAGCAAGGCTGGCCAAGGTTCTGTGGAAGGTTCAGTAAGAATCTTAAGAAAAAGTGTGTTCTTTCCTAGTTTTATTGGACAAATGTGGAACAAAGTGGACACCTTGATGGAATAGAGCTACTTACAGCAGCTTCAAGCTTATCTCTTCCAAGTAGAATCAATGTTCTCAGCAAATAGGAGATAATGAACAATTGTAGAGCAATAGATTTGCTGTATTCTTTTTAAAATTTTATTTTTATTTTTAATTAATTTTTGATAAATTGTACACAAATGGGGTACAGTTTTCATTTCTCTGGTCACACACGAAGTAGAGTCACACTGTTTGTGTAATCATACAGGTACATAGGGTAATGATGTTTGTCTCATTCCAGTATCTTTCCTTTTCCCCACCCCCTCCCCACCCCTCAATTCCCTCCACACAATTCAACATTCCTCCATTCTTCCTTTACCCCTTCCTGCCCCCTGTTATGTATCATCACACATCTATCAGAGAAATTTATTTGGCCTTTGTTTTTTTTGGAATTGGCTTATTTTACTTAGCATGATATTCTCCAACTCCATCCATTTACCTGCAAATGCCATAATTTTATTCTTCTTCCATATTCCATTGTGTATATATACCACAATTTCTTTATCCATTAATCTGCTGAAGGGCATCTGGTTGGTTCCACAATCTAGCTATTGTGAATTGAGTTGCTATAAATATAGATGTGGATGTGTCCCTGTAGTATGCTGATTTTAAGCCCTTTGGGTATAGGCCAAGGAGTGGGAGAGCTGGGTCAAATAGTGGTTCCATTCCAAGTTTTCTAAGGAATCTCCATACTGCTTTCCAGAGTGGCTGCACCAATTTGCAATTCTACCAGCAATGTATGAGCATACCTTTTTCCCCACATCCTTGCCAACACCTATTGTTGCTTGTATTCTTGATAATAGCCATTCTAATTGGGGGGAATATGAAATCTTTGGGTAGTTTTGATTTGCATTTCTCTTATTACTAGAGATGTTGAACATTTATTCATATCTATTGATCATTTGTATACCTTATTCTGTGAAGTGTCTGCTTATTTCCTTAGCCCACTTACTGATTGGGTTATTTGTATTTTTGATGTAAAGTTTTTTGTGTTCTTTATAAATTCTGGAGATTAGTGCTCTATCTGAAGTGTGTGTGTGGCAAAGATTTTCTCCCAATCTGTAGACTCTCTCTCCACATTGTTGATTGTTTCTTTTGCTGAGATAAAGTTTTTTAGTTTGAATCTATTCCATTTATTGACACCTGGTTCTATTTTGTGTGCTTTGGGAGTCTTGTTAAGAGAGTCTGGTCCTAAGCCAACATTATGAAGATTTGGGCCTACTTTTTCTTGTGTTATGTGCAGGGTCTCTGGTCTAATTCCTACTACTTGATCCATTTTGAGTTGAATTTTATACAGGATGAGAGATAGGGGTTCAATTTCATTTTACTGCATATGGATTTCTAGTTTTCCCATAGCCATTTTTTGAAGAGGCTGTCTTTTCTCCATTGTATGTTTTTGGCACCTTTGTCTAGTATGAGGTAAATCTATTTGTGTGTCCTCGGTCTCTGTGTCCTCTTTTCTGTACCATTGACCTACCTGTCTATTTTGGTGCTGATACCAGGCCATTTTTTTATTATTGCTCTGTAGTATAGTTGAAGGTCTGGTATTGTGATACCTCCTGCTTTGCTCTTCCTGCTGAAGATTGTTTTGGCTCTTCTGGGTCTCTTATTCTACCAAATGAATTTCTTGATTGCTTTCTCTATTCCTATGGGAATGTCATTGGAATTTTAATTGGAATAGTATTGAATTTGTGTTGTGCATTTGGTAGATTGGCCATTTTGACATTTTTAATTCTGCCTATCCAAGAACATGGGAGATCTTTCCATCTTCTAAGGTTTTATTTCATTTCTTTCTTTAGTGTTCTATAGTTTTCATTGTAGAGGTCTTTCACCCCTTTTGTTAGATTGATTCCCAAGTATTTTTTTTTTTTTTGAGGCTATTGTGAATGGGGTAATTTTCCTAATTTCTCTTTCAGAGGATTCATTACTTATGAATAGAAATGCATTAGATTTATGAGTGTTGAATTTATATCTTGCTACTTTGCTGAATTTATTTATGAGTTCTAGAATTTTGGGGTGGAATTCTTTGGATCCTCTAAATATAGAATCATGTCCTTGGCAAATAGTGATAGTTTTACGACTTCTTTTTCTATTTCTATCCCTTTAATTTCTTTGATCTGTCTAATTGTTCTGGCTAGAGTTTCAAGGACAATGTTGAATAGAAGTGGTGAAAGAGGGCATCCCTACCTTGTTCCAGGTTTCAGAGGGAATGCTTTCAGTTTTTCTCCATTTAGAATGATGTTGGTCCTGGACTTAGCATAGATAGCCTTTACAATGTTGAAATATGTTCCTATTTTCCCTGTTTTTTCTAGTGTTTTGAGCATGAAGGGGTGTTGTATTTTATCAAATGCTTTTTATTTATCTATTGAAATAATCATATAATTCTTAACTTTAAGTCTGTTGATGTGGTGAATTACATTTATTGATTTGCAGATGTTGAACCAACCTTGCACCCCTGGGATGAAACCCATTTGATTGTGGTGCAATATCTTTTTAATACGTTTTTGTATGCGATTTGCTAGAATTTTGTTAAGAATTTTTGCTTCTATGTTCATTAGGGATATTGGTCTGACATTTTCTTTCCTTGATGTGTCTTTGTCTGGTTTTGGTATTAGGGTGATACTAGCTTCATAGATTGAGTTTGGAAGGATTCCCTTCTTTTCTACTTTATGGAATATTTTGAGGAGGATTGGAACTAGTTCTTGTTTGAAGGTTTTGTAGAACTTGGCTGAGAATTCATCTGGTCCCCGGCTTTTCTTAGTTGGTAGGCTTTGGATGGCTTCTAGTTCATTGCTTGAAATTGATCTATTTAAATTGTGTAAGTTTTCCTGATTCAGCTTGAGTGAATCATATGTCTCTAGAAACCTGTTGATGTCTTTGAGATTTTCTGTTTGGTTGGAGTATAGATTTTGAAAATGACTTCTAATTATGTTTTGTATTTCAATAGTGTCTGTCGTGATATTTCCTTTTTCACCAAGAATTTTAGTAATTTGAGTTCTCTCTCCTCTTCACTAGCGTGGCTAAGGGTTTATCAATTTTGTTTATTTTTTCAAAGAACAAACTTTTTGTTTTGTCAATGTTTTGAATTGTTTCTTTTGTTTCAATTTCACTGATTTTAGTTCTGACTTTAATTATTTCCTGTTTTCTACTACTTTTCGTATTAATCTGTTTTTCTTTTTCTAGGGCCAAGAGCTATTTTGTGAGGTCATTTATTTGTTAACTTCTCCTTCTTTTCGTTGAATACACTCCATGCAATGAGTTTTCCTCTTAGTACTGCTTTCATAATGTCCCGGAAATTTTGCTATGTTATATTGGTGTTCTCATTGCTGTTCTAAGAATTTTTTGATCTCCTTCCGAATATCTTCTACTATCCATGCATCATTCAGTTAGCATAGTATTTAGTTTCCAGGTATTGGAATAGTTTCTGTTTTTTATTTTATTATTGATTTCTGATTTCATTCCATTATGATCTGATAGAATACAAGGCAGTATCTTTATTTTTGTATTTGCTAAGAGTAGCTTTGTGGCATAATGTGTGGCCTATTTTAGAGAATACTCCATGTGTTGCTGAGAAGAAAGTGTATTTGCTTGTTGATGGATGGAATATTCTATATATATCTGTTAAGTCTAAATTATTGATTATGTTATTGAGTTCTATGGTTTCTGTGTTAAAGTTTTGTTTGGATGATCTATCCAGTGGTGAGAGAGGTGTGTTAAATTCACCTAGTATTATTGTATTGTGGTCTATTTGGTTCCTGGACTTGAAAAGGATTTGCTTGACATACAAGGAATCGTTTGGAATATTAATATTTACAATCATTTTATCTTACTGATTTTTGGTTCTCTTAAGCAGTATGAAATGTACTTCTTTATCCCTTCTTACTAACTTTGGCTTAAAGTCTGCTTTATCTGATATGAGAATGGCAATCCCACTTTTTTACTGAGTCTCTGTGCATGGTATGTTTTTTCCCATCCTTTCACCTCTAGTCTGTGGTGTGTCTTTTTCTATGGAATGAGTCTCTTGAAGGCAGCATATTGTTGGGTCCTTTTTAAAAATACAATCTGCCAGTTTATGTCTTTTGAATGAAAATTTTAGGCCACTGACATTCTGGGTTATTATTGAGATATGATTTGTATTCCCAGTCATTTTGTCTTATTTTTGGTTTTTAACTTGATTTGGTTACTCCTTTGATTGGCTTTTCCTTTAGGGTAGTTCTTTCCTTTATTGACTTACATTGTTTTTCACTTCTTCCTCATGGGATATTTTGCTGAGAATGTTCTGTAGTGAAGGCTATTTGTAAATTCTTTTAACTTTTGTTTATCATGGAAGGATTTTATTTTATGTTGTCATCAAGTCTGAAGGTAAGTTTTGCTGGGTATAAGATTCTTGGTTGGCATCCATGTTCTTTCAGAGCATGAAATATGTTGTTCCAGGCCCATCTAGCTTTTAGGGTCTGGGCTGAGAAATCTGCTGGTATCTGTATTGGTTTCCCCCTGTATGTAATCTGATGCTTTTCTCTTGCAACCTTTAAATCCTATCTTTATTTAGTATGTTAGATATTATCATTTTAATGTGGCTTGGTGTGGATCTGCTGTAGTTTGTACATTCTATAGGCCTCTTGTATTTGATTTTCCATTTCTTTCTTCAGGTTTGGGAAATTTTCTGATATTATTTCATTGAATAGATGGTTCATTCCTTTGGTTTATATCTCTGTGCTTTCCTCAAGCCCAATAATTCTTAAATTTGGTCTTTTCATGATCTCCCAAAATTCTTGCACATTCTGTTTGTGAATTCTTACCATGTTCTCTGTTTGGTCAACTTTGTTTTTGATACTAAATATTTTGTCTTCATTGTCTGAGTTTCTGTCTTCCAAGTGATCTGTTTGTTTTTTTCAGAATCTCTATTTCTTTATTGAAAGGATCTTTTGCTTCCTGCATTTGTTCGTTTAACTGTTTACTGGAGTGATCATTCATTGCCTGCATTTGCTCTCTTGTCTCATCCTTTGCTTTGTGGATCATTTAAATTATGTACATTCTGAACTCCTTTTCTGACATTTCTTCTATCATGCTGTCATTGGATTCTATTAATATAGCATCTAGGTTTGTTTGGGACACTTTCTTCCCTTGTTTTTTCATGTTGTTCATGTATCTTCCCCTCTAGCAGTGCAGATCCAAGGTATTATAGTTTCCCCCCTATGGGCTTATGGTGTTCCTGCAGGTTTCCAATACCTCACTTTGAAAGGGGAGATTAATATTAGCAGCACACAATAGAAACAATATACAGCCTTAACCCAAATAGTTCCTATTAAGATGTTAACAGTATTGTCTTAATAAACAGAGATGATAAGTTCAATTATTATGTACAGCATAAACAATAGGTTTGCAATGTGGTCCACAATTTCTAATGGTGGAAAAAGAGGATGGGGAGCTGTGTAGGATGTAATATTAATGAGATTAGAAGTGAGTACATAGGGGTACTAAGTCATAGGAAGAGTGAAAGCAGAATCAGAAGAAATTGGTTGCTAGCATGAGAAACGTGAGAAAGAAACTCCAAGGAAGCCGATAAGAGGAAAATAGAGTGAGAAAAATAATTATAAAATAGAAAAGTAGGAGTAATAGTAATAATACTAATGATAAAAAAATCTACAATAAAACTATAATATACTATTCAAACCTCCCAGTCTGCAATAGCCTGATGCATGAGAGGTACTTGATAATGTGGTGTCCCCAGATGGAGCTGCCCGACTAAAGATGGCGGAGTCCAGGTCAGGCATGATCCATGATAGTGAGCAGATGTGACCCCACGTGTTGGTAGATGGGAGTTGGAGTGTAGCTCTGAGACCGCGTGGGGTGTGGCATGGATCCCCACTGGAGATCCATGGGGGGCCTGGGCAGTGCTGGAGATCCACTCAGGTGGTGTCTGTGCCTGGGCTCTGCTGTATTCTCATTGCTGTATTCTACCTAAATTATCTAAGAATAAGTTTCAAACTTAAAAATATATAGGTTTTATTCAATTTGGTTGTCTTATGGACCAATTACAAACTTTTTTTTTTAGGTATAAGTAACATCCAATGAACTGTAAATGGAAATGTGGTAAATTTCAACATATGGGAAACCATCACTGGAGTGAAAATAAACTTTCTCTAGAATGCTTACAGTTTTCTAGTAATCTCTTATAGTCCAGGTCTTCTACCACCCCCATTCCCCAATAATTACCAATCTGCTTTCTGTCATTCAAATTAATTTGAATTTTTCAGCATTTTACATAAATGATAACATATGCTACATAGACATCTATGAGTTAAGAATATCTGGCTTCTTTCGCTTAGATATTTGTTTTGAGAATCACTTATATTATTATATGTGTCAATAGTTTAAAAAATTTCTAAGTAGCATTCTATCATGCAAGCATACCACAGTTTATAAATTAACTTGTTATTGTCATTGGGTTGTTCTAGCTTCCAGCTTCTAACAAACCAACCCAAACAAATAAATCTATGTACATTTGTGTACAATCAAGTTTTTATATGGAAATAGTGTTTAATTTTTCTAGGGTAGAAACCTAGAAGCAGACATGCTGTCTCCTAGCAGAGTTGTCTATGGAAGTCTGAAAGATTCTATCAGAACTTCTTACAAAATAGTTGTACTAACCAGCAGTACATGGGAGTTCCAGTTGCTCCACACATCAGCATCAGCAAACTTTTGCTATAGTGAGTTTTTAATGATAGAGATTCAAGTACATATTTTATGGCATTGCACTCCATTGTGGTTTTAATTCATACTTCGCTGATAACCAAAGATCTTGAACATCTCTTCATGTACTTACTCCTTGCAGTCAGTAGATATTCTTTGGTGAATTATCAATTCAAATTCTTTGACCTGTTTTCTTTTCTTTGGGATTTGCATCTTCTCATTGAGCTGTACGAGTTCTATGTATATTCTGAATTTAAGTTCTCCATCAGTTATATATTTGACACTATTTTTCCCAGTCTGTGATTTATCTTCTCTTTTTTAATAATGGATATCAGAGTAGAAAAAGCTTGCAATTTTGGTAAAGTCTCATTTATCCATTATTTCCTTTTATAATGTGGAAACCTTTTCCACCTTAAAGTAACTAACCTTTTCTCCACTGTTTAGAAGCTTTACAGCATTAGCCCTTCCATTAGATCAATGATATTTTTCAAGTTAGTTATCATATATGGAATGAAGTAAGGGTCCAGGTTCATTATTCTACATATGAGTAACCAATTTTTCCATCACTTGTTTTGCAAAGACCACTTTCCCTATTGAAGATAATCTTAGCACTTCCATCAAAAATCGGTTGACAATATACAGATAAGTAAATTTCAAGGTTCTCCATTCCATTTCTCTGTTTCATTATCTAATACATCTAACTTTGTGCCAATACACACTATTTATTGTAGGTGAATAGTAAGTCTTGAAATAAGGCAGTGTAGTGTCTCCAACTTAATTCTTTTTCACAATTGTTTTGGCTGCTTTTGGACATTTGCATATAAATTTTAGACTAATATACCCAAAAAGTCTTCTTCAATTTTTATTGGGATTATGTTCAATTATAGATCAAATTTGGAACTCCAAATAGGTCTTCAACAATTATGAGTCATTCTCTGATCATGGTATATCATACCTTCTAAAATTTCTCTCAGTAATGTTTTTATTATAATGAATTACAAATATTCATCAAATTTATCAATTATCATATCATACTTTAATGCTATTAGTTGTATTTTAATTGCAAAAGATTTGAAATTCAAACCTTCAATTGCTTATTACCAGGATAGAGAAAGAAAATAGGTTTTGAAAATCTTACTCTTACACCTCAAATTTGCCCCCTTTTCATGTATTCCTTATGCATTCCTATATACAATTAGATTGTCTGCAAATAAAGATACTTTTACTTCCAAATGTGTGCTTTTAATTTCTCTCTTGCCTTTTTTGTATACTTTAGGATCTATAAGGCAATGATACATAGAAATTGAGTAAAGGTACTTGCCCTATTTGTTCCCTAGAAGGAAGGTATGAATAGCCTTTTAACTACCAAGTACAATACCAGTTGTAGGTTTTAAAAAGATCATCTAATCAATTTAAGAAAGTTTCCTTTCATGGCTGAAAACTTTACCATGGATATATGTTGACTTTGGTGAATGCTTTCTCTACATCTATTGACTGTTTATGTAAGGGCTTTCTTATTTCATGTGATATTATGGTGAATGATATTTGTTGGTTTTTGAATGTTGAGTTAGCCATGCATTCCCAGGAGATATCTCATTTGGTTGTGCTGCAAGAGTCTTTGCTATATATTGTTGTATCAATTTGCTAATATTTATCGAGGATTTTTATACCTATTTTCATGAGAGGTTTTTTTTTTTGTTTTTTTTTTTTTTTAGATCTCTTTCTTTGTTAGGATGTTTTCTTTTTGTTTTAAATTAGAGTACTGCTGACTTCATAGGAGTTGGGAAGTGCTCTCCCTTCTGGAAAAGATTTGTAAGATTGACATTATATGTCCTTTAAAAGTTTGGTAGTTTTGCCAATGTCAGCAATAACACTTGGCTCTGCAGTTTTGTTTTTATTTTTATTTTTTGTGCAGAATGTTTCTGACTATAAATATCTTTAATGCATTTATAGATTATAGATTCATTTGATAGACTGACTATTTAGGTAGTCTATTTCTTCTTGAGTAAGGTTAGGCAGTTGTTCCTAAATTGTGGAACCACTATGTCCACACATTATGTTTTCTGTTCTTATTGTCCCTAGTCTTGCAGGGTATGTTGAAATTCTCAGGAGCTCAATAAAGCAATTAGCAAGTCCTATAGAAACTTCCTAGTGAAGGCTCTCACTACAGTACTGGAAATCACAAGACAATATGCCATGGGACTACTGGTTCTACTGGTTACCTGTTCTCCTCTATTTCCTAACAGAAAAGGACATGACTCTATTTTCTTATTTGAGTCACCAATTTTCTTCTTCTTTTTTAAAAATATAATTGATTAAATCACTCGTCTTAGCTAAATATGTTTCAGAAGTAGCACTTTTGAAACCTAAATGTTAATATTCTACTTACTTTAGGAATTGGGAAAAGTATTTCTAATCATTTTTAACCTGTAGAACTACTGTTTTAGCACTTTTGTGGCATGAGAGGGAGTTTTCCTTATCTATTCCCTAGTCATCTGAAGCAGAGATGTTGACTTAGTCAGCAAGTATCACCAAATAATTTCAGGACTGGTGTCAGGCAGTGTTCTTCTGTTGTCCATTATTAGTGCCATAGTCCTCTTCCCCCCACCCCCCCATTTCTTCTTCGTCTTTTGGGCACATTAAGTTAAGTTAGTTCTCCTCCTTCTGAGACACAGAATGTGGAAAGCCAGCTGTATCAGTCATGGCCGAATTCATATGATGACTTCAAGATGCTTGAGAAAAGCTTCTAATGGAGAAGAACGTTAGAATTCCTATGTTTGCAGGTGCATTTGGAACTCTTGTACCATATGTATTTGACGGTGGAAGGATAAGCCCAAGATATTTCAGGGTTGGTACGGTGTACATCTGAATGAAAACATCTGAATTAATCAGTCTGAGAGAGAGTCGATTCCACCAAGAGAACTTATGAATTGCTGTGGTGCATCAGATTTATCATTTATATTGGTATTTAATCTTTAATAACCTTCTGGAAATGTATCTGGACTGTTATTCTTCATGCCACATTTACATTGGAGGCATCTGGGGAGTGGAGAGTTGGCTGGTGAGGCTCAGATGGGAGGCATGCTGGGGAGCATACAATCAGACCAGCAAGAGAAGCAGCAGACCACGCTGTGCTAGTGGTGCCACACGGGCAGCTGGGAAATCCAGTGCTAAGTGGACATGCGAATGCAGCTTAACACCAGCTGACATCCACACTGAGAGGCTTAATCTGGCAGGTGGGGCTAGCACTGAAGTACAGGGAGCATCCAAATCAGATGTCAGCAACTGAAAGTGTGAAGAACAAAGCCAGACCTTCAGAGAGGATTTCACAAATGTCAGGATTGGGGAAGCCAGGGTCAGGGAGCTTGAAGCACAATATCTCAGGTGGGGCCAGCAGAGTGGGGGCCAGGGTTCAGGTAAAGCTGTTTGTGTCTACATAGGGACACCTTGGGGGGAAGGAAGGATGCACAAATCTGAACAGAGTTTCTTTGTCATAGTAGATACCATTTTATGAGCGTGAGACCACTTTCAGTGACCACTGCAGACACATTTCCTTTTCAAGTTTGAGTTAGGCTTAGACACCAGAGAGGGTGGGGCCTGCAAATGAGAAGGAAAACAGAAGGTGGCTCTTGGTGCGTGGGTCAAAAAAATAAGGTCCTATCTTAGCATCTAGTTTTCCTCAAATTTATTATCCCTGCTCCCTTCACATTTTCTGTCTTTCTTAGATTAATTTTGTTAGTAACAATTTGCTGAAAAGTGAAAAGTCAGAATTCCTTTTGCCTATTCTACAAAAGCACTGATAGATACTAGTAAGTCTTAGTTGCAAATATCTGTGATCTAGAGAAAGATTGTGATTGTGTGTGTGTGTGTGTGTGTGTGTGCGCGTGTGTGTGTGTGATATTAGAGCATGGACATCCACGGCTGGCAGAAACATTACTAATATCCATTAATTTATTATACATAGTTCATATTATATATGTCACCTGTATATATTTGTGTATGCACACACATGGAGAGAGACAGATAAAATGATATCATTCACATTACTGATATAATTTAAGAAACATGTTTTAAGTCAGTCTACTCAAATAGCTGGTATTTAGAGTATCAGCCTTTAAAATGATCAATTCCTGCCTGCCCCTAGTCTGCCTTGCAGAGATCAATCGTTTATTTTCTTGTTCAATAATATGACTAACTACTACATTTTGGATACAGGACAAGGTTCCAGGATTCAATGGTAAATTCAATGGTAAAAGACATCTGAAGTCTTATAACCAATAGGCAACCAAAATTTGCATTCTTTCCACGTCTAGACCCAATGAGCCTCCTTAGTCTGTAACTAAAGCATTTATTACTACTGCCAGACAACCAGCAAGCAGTCTGCTACCTCATCCTGGGACCAAGAGATACTTATTCTAAATAAGAGTCATGTTTGGTTGATTTGAACTCATGATCTTTTCTCTTTCTTCCTAGTACATGTATCTGAGTTTCACCTAAAACTAGTTCTGGCCTTTTCTTTCCTGTTAGCTGGAAGCTCCCAGCATGCCATGTGGTTTAGAACCAGAGGTTGGTTAAGAAAAAAATGAATAAAATTTTATTTCTAGACTATGAAAAGAAGGATAGGATGAACATATTACTTTGTAACAGTGAAATTCCTCCTATATATGAATTTTTAGGTGTTTGACTTTTGCATTTGATATTTCGATTCATCCTTTCAGAGTGAAGAATCAGATGCTCCATCAATAAGATTTCGTTTGAGGTATCAGTACGATGATGATTAATAAAAGATTTATAGTAGGACTTAGACCTTACACAATGGTGGAAGCTGGTGGAGGAATCTATACACTGCTCGTCGTGATGATGGTGTAATGGACCTGAAAAATTCCCACTGCCCTGTGACTTCATGTCCATCTGACGTCTGTGTCACAGCATACTGCTTGTGTCTTTGTGGTGGTGATGTAAACTTATTGAACCGACAGTCATATAAAAATATAGCACATAAACCATACACAGTACATGATAATAAATGTTGCTGGTTTATGTATTAGTAAGCTATGCATTTTGTCATTGTTGCAGAGTGCATTACATATTTAGGGAGCTGACTCCAGTCAGCAGTGTACTGTATTATTCTGAAACCAACCTCATACATTTTTTGTTGACTGCGTCTTTGGATTGCATCGACAGATGGTGGGTGACCTGTACCAACGAGGTTTATGTGGGCACACTCTCTGATGTCCACATAATGAAAAAGCCACTTAACAATGCATTTCTCAGAATGTGTCTCCATAATTAAGCGGCATGTGACAGTATACACAATTATATTCCTATTAAAGCAAGAAATGCTGTAGTTATTACAGTCTTCATTTTTATAGTCACTCATGCAGCCTCAGCAGGTGTTCATACCTGTCCTATTCCAGTACCCGCTTTGCCCTTAGCCAGGAATTCAGCAGTTTCCACTTTCTTCCTAACTGAGTTATTTCTGGGTCTTTCAGTAGAAGCACACTTTCTTTGGTCATGAAATCCTCTAATCCAGCACAGATCAAGGCTATCTGGATGAGAAATGAATATGTGTTCATGCATGGATCTTTAGAGTTCATGGTCTGAGAAGCCATTCTTATTTCCACCTCTTGATACCCAGACCCATGAATGTTGGCACAGGAGTATTAGCACTGTATGTTGCTCCAGGTTTAGAGAATATATCATATCCTAGTGAGATTACAAGGTGCTACAGTCCTGCGAGGTGTTATGATCCAGCTGAAACTGGAACTAAGTGTGGGCTTGTTGCCACTCTTAGTAAATGAGGGCTGTGGTCGGAAGCTATGCTATCCAGAATATCAGGACTGTGAATAAAGCTTTCATAAACTCATGGATGGTGGTTACGATAGAAATATTGCAGTCAAGAAGGCAGATCTAGATCCAGAATAAGTGTCTACCTGTGGTCATGCTGTCCTTGTTTGAGGGAAGTGTCCCTTGTAATCACCCCAGCAGTGGGCTACTCAGTACCTGGCCAGTCCTGGTGGGAGTGCCATGATGGGTCTTCTCCTGTTGGAAGTTGGGCAGTGTTGCTGGATCAGCCTTGGAGAGTGTAAATGCATGCTGCTAAGCACACATCTAATCTACATCGTGCTGCCAGTCACTTTGCCGATGAGTCACTGGCAAGGGCAGTGGTGCTTGGAAAAACAAGGTTGACTGATACCCATAAAAAGAACCTCATCCGCCCAATTAAGGTGGACTGCTGAAGGCAGTCCCTGGTAAGCATTCATATGTGACAAGGATCTTTACACTCTCCCAACTCTTCCCACATATCTCTTCCCAGGACCTACTCGCTTTCCAATCTTTTTCTTCCAATTCCCAATCTTGCTCCTTCCAAGCCCCTGATGGTTCAGCTCACCATTAGTCACTGTCCGTGGATGAGATACTTCTGGCCATCTCTCCATCTGCTGTTGGAGTGGGCTTAAATTTTCTCTTTTGCACCACTTTCGTTTGATTATGGAATGCTAGCTTTTGGTCTTTGTAGGTCTAACAATCCAAATACATGATGGGAATTCAAGTCATGTGGTAATTTAAAGGCCCATGATTAAGCATCTGTATTCTACCAAGGCTCAGTAATAAGCCAGAAAGCTTTTCTAAAAAACATAACAACAACAAAAAGAAACAAACAACAAACAACAACAATAAAGAAAAAAAAAACCCAGAATGCTATTGTTAGAAAATGAAAGTTTTGCTCCCAAATCCTAAAATTCTACACTGTGAGTCAGCTGGAGTTTCCTGCCCAATGCCCACCTGTCCAGACAATTCCAGCCCCACGAGACCTGCAGGATCACAGGGCTTGACTGATGGGCAGCTTGGGGAAAGGCTTTGCCGCCCTGTTTTATTTCCCGCACTCACTATGTAGACAAAACCAGATCTTTAAAATTCAGCAGACTTGTACAGCCTTTAGAAAAAATAGTTGGTTAGTCTTTCCTTGTTAATGAAATAGTCAAATTGCTTTTTCTGACAACTTGGAGAGTTTTGCTTTTATCATTTTTTTTTAATTTTAAATTTGCTATCAATTAAAATTCTTAGAGTTTTTTTTTTTTTTAAGAGTTAGAGCAGTGACAAGGAGAGCAGGTAATTAAATCAGTTTTGGCAAGTTCGTAGAGTGAGCCTTCCAGGGTTACAGGATCACGCAGTACGCTTCAGGGCTCTGAAAACAGTCCCATGTACCCCACCTATTCAACTTGCCCTCCTCTCATAAACTCCTGGTAACCATGGCTTGGCTGTTTCTACGGTTTTATCCTTTCCAGAATGTTTATACAAGTGGAAGCATATAGACATTCAGACTGACTGCTTTCGCTTAGCAATATGCACTTAATATTCAGGCTGATCAATCCAGACCCTAAACCCCAAGCTTCTTTATTTAGCCGTACAACCTCCCTGCCCTAATCATTCCAGGGCCAGGTGCCTGACAACCAGGGACAGATTCCTCTCTGGGAGTCCACTGAGATTGTCGAAGCTAGTTACTCCTCAGCCTGCTTAGCTGGCTTCTCATGCCTCATTCATTTCTTCCACAAACAAAAACAATGACAGCTCTGTCCTCTGCTTCCCGATCACGCCCTCTGCTTCGGATGACTCCGCGATGTGGCTCCTGGGGCATGCCACGTTCTCTTGTCTTGGCGTCTGTTAGTATGACAAGCTATCTTTCCGAAGTCAATCTATTGGCCTTGCCATCCTTAAACAATAATGTAACTTCCATTTTGGAACCCATGGATCATCCCTTTCAATCACTGAAGAACTGTTCATTATGTGGATGTGCTGGGCTGTGCCCTCATTCACCTACCGAGGAATGCATTAGTTGCTTCTGGTATGAAGCAATTGTGAATAGATTGCTATAAACATTCATGTGGAAGTTATTTTTTGTGTGCGGGCATACGTTTTAAAATAAGCTAGGAAAACATCTATGAGCGCAGATGCTGGATTACATGGTAAGAACATGCCCCCTTACCCTTTTCTGGTACTGGGGGATTTAACCCAGGGGAGCTGGACCACTGAGCCATACCTACAGCTCTTTTTATTTTGATACTAAGTCTTGATAAGTTACTTAAGGCTTTCTTGAGTTGCTGAGGTTGACCTTGAACTTGAGATCTTCCTGCCTAAGCCTCCCATGTCATCAGGAGCATATGCAAGGCCTGCATTTCTTTTTAAGAAACCACCAAAACTGTCTTCCAAAATGTCTGTATCCTTTACATTCTCATCAGCAATTAATGACAGGTCCTCTTGCTCCGTATATCTGTCAGAAATTGATACTTTTATTCTAATGGGAATATTCCTTTGATTTGCATTTCCATAATGAAATATTACATTATCATCTTTAATATATTTATTTGCCATCCGTTATCTTCTTTAGCACCCATTTAGATCTTTGTCCACTCTTTATTTGGGTTGCTTATTTTAATGTTGATTTTAACGTTTCTTCACATATTTTGGCTACAAGTACTTTTATCAGATATGTGTTTTGAAAATATGAAATGTACCCTAAAGACTCAATTGTTGAAGGCTCGATCTCCAATGCAGCAACGTTCAGAGCAGGGACTTTTAGGAACTGATGGGATCATGAGAGCGTTAACTGCACCAGAGGGTTAGTCCACTGAAGGACTGATACTCTGAATGGACTATTGAAGGTGGTGAAACCACAGGAGATATGACCTGGGTGAAGGGTCCTTGGGAGCACACCCTTGGGGACTACATCTTGTCACTGGACACTTCCTCTCTCTCTCTCTCATTCTGCTTCTGTCCCACTAGGAGGTGAACAGCTCTGCTCCACTATACCCTTCCCACCATGATGCTCTGCCTTACCACAGGCCCAGAGCTGCGGAGTCAGCCAATAACGAAATGAAACCTCTGAAAACATGAGCCAAAATAAATCTTTCCTTCTTTAAATGATTTTCCTCGTGTATTTTATCACAGTGCCAAAAGATGACTGACACCTGGGTCATTTTTTTTTTCATGTGTTAAAACTTAAAAACATCACCAATATCAAGGACACTTAGATTTGCTTCCACAATTTCTGCTAGCAGTTTTATATTTATACATTTAGGCTTAGGGTCCATTGGAATAATTTTTATGAAAGGTAAAAGGTATTTGTCTATTTTTTTCTTCTGCTTATCGTCAATTGTTACAGCAAACTTCATGGAAACCCACATTTCGTCCTTTGAATTTCCATCCTGTCAAAGCTGACTTAATTGTACTTATCTGGGTCTATTTCTGCACTCTCTGTTCTGTTTCATTGATTTATGTGTCTGTGTTTTCAAAAGTGCCATACTGTTTTTATTATCGTAGTTTTATACCACTTTTTGACATTGGATAATGTGTCCTCTCTCTTGATCCTGCCACTTCAGGATTATGTTGGTGATTCCTCACATTTTTGTATTTCTGCATAATGTTTAAAGTCAGATTGTCAACATCTAAATTAGAACTTTTTATTAAAATTGTTATCTATTCTTTTTGGTTATACTTGACAGTAGAATGTTTTTTGACATATAATGCATATATGCAGTATAACTTCCCATTCTGTGGTCATACACGGTGTGGAGTTACACTGGAAGTGAATTCATATATGAGCAGAGGAGAGGAACATCCAATTCATTCCACTGTCTTTCCCATTTCCATTCCCCCTCTCTTCCCTTCATTCCACTCTGTATAATCCAGTGAACTTCTATTCTTCCCCCACCTCTTGGTACCCTTATTGTGAGTTAGAATTCACATATCAGAGAGAATATTCAGTCTGTTTTTTTTTCTTTTTTTTTTTTTGTAGCAGGATTGAACCCGGGGCACTTAACTATTGGGTCCTATCTCCAGTCCTTTTTTATATTTTTTTAGAGACAGGGTCTCGCTGAGGCTGGCTTTGAACTTCTGATCCTCCTGCCTCAACCTCCTGAGCTGCTGGGATTACAGAGTGTGCCACTGTGCCCAGACAGGCTTTGGTTTTGGGGAATCGACTTTTTTCACTTAGCATGAGTCTCCAGTTCCATTCAATTAGTGGCAAATGCCATAATTTAATTCTTATTTATGGCTGAGTAGTATTTCATTGTGTATATGTATGACATTTCCTTTATCCATTCACTTGTTGAAGAGCACCTAAGTTGGTTCCATAGTTTAGCTTAAAATAGAGTTTTTTATAATTTTATTTAGCATTCTGTTGAATCTCTAGACCAAATGGAGAAGGATTGAAATAGTAATACCATTAGGCAGTCAGTCCATGAATATGGTATACTTCTCCATTTATTTAAATCTTGGATGCTCTGTTCTTTTATCCTCTTCCTCCACTTTACATTTTAGTTTGTCAAGTTTCTATAGACTTAAGTTCACTGATTCTTTCTTTCCTCTGCTGTGACCAGTCTATCACTTAGATCATTGAAAGCATTTTTCGTTTAGGTTAGAGTTTTTGGCACTACTATTTTCTTTGACACTTTCTTAGCATTTTTTCCCCTTCTCTGCTTGCATTATCTATTGATTCTTAAATGCTATCTATTTTTCCATTATAGTCCTTAACATACTAATCTTACTAATGTGATTAGTATGTCTGTTGATTCCAAAATCTTCCATATATGTATATATATATACACATATATATATCTGATTCTGATGCTTGATTTGCATATCAGACTTTATTCTTGGTTTTTCATGTATCTTCTGTTTTTTTATTTTTGTTGTTGATAGACAATGTAATAAGTAAAAAATTAATCTAAAGAGGCATCTGATGTGACCTTTTATGTTATCTGTGTTGAATTTGAATTGTATTTAATACTTGCTGTGGTTGTAGGTCCAAGAGTCTTCAAATTCCTGTAGTAAATTTGAATCTTTTGTTTTTGTCTTGCTTGCCTCCTTTGGGTTCCCTAAGAAATCCATCTTCCATGCAGCCTATGTCTTGGTACTCATTGAGATGTAATCCTCTGCTGTTATAATGGAGACCTGTTGGTGTCCTAGAAGGCATATTGGAGAGAGAGCATTCTACCATCCTATGATTGAACCTCAGTATTTTAGTGGGCCTGTCACCTTGGGCTGTGATTTTACAGATGTTTCTTAGCTTCTCCATTTTAGATTAGACAAAAGTTAGAGAGGGATTGAGCCAGAAAAATGACCTTTTACTACTGGGATAAGGTTCTGGCAAACTCTTTTCAACAGGAGAATAGGCTTTGCTCTGAACAGGCCCTTAGGTGTGTTTTACAGTGTTTACTTTTGCCTGATCACGGTCACAGTCATCTTTCTTGAATATTCACAATAAGATCTTTGTGTGCTTTCTTGGGGGAAAGAACCATGAAAGCATGTCACCCCATAAGACTGTGGCCCCCAGGACTGTCTGTCTTTATGCCCGTCCACACCAACCTCCAAGAATTCATCAAACTTGCTATTGAGTGTCCCTCCCGGTCCACAGCTTCACTCAGGGATAGCAGTATCAGGGTCTGTTTGTCCAGAACTTGCAATGGCAGTTTGCCATGAAACCTGTCCTGTGTGTCCAGGAAAAGTCATTATTTTTCAGTCCATCCACGTTTACTTACTGCAGGGGTAGGAGCGACAGTTCCTGAGCTTTTTCCAAGCAGTAGGTGAAATAGGAAGTCCTGGACACATAAGTTTAATTATTCATGTTTTAGTTCATTTTGATATCATGAAGTAAGGGTGAGAAAACATAATTCTGTTCCCCAAGAAATACATCATTTATCACAAGGAATTAGAACCAACAGATAATACAATTTTTACTAGATGTTTGACTTGGTTTTATGACTTCAGTAAAAAATATTGCTTTCCTTCCCAAATTGTATGCTCAGTCACTGCCTTTATTTGAATCCATATATCTGTATCCAAAATGTTTTCCAGGTTGTTAAAAATCTCCATCTTCCAATTGATTTGATCCTCTGGTTTGGATGATAGATCTGGGAACGGTCTACAAATTTAGGGAAACTAAGCAAAGTGGCTTTTCCATGGAGTTTATTGATTTTCTATCTTACAAAAGTTACATTTCTTTTAAAGGAGAAATAAGCCAGAAGAACTAGAACCTAAAATCTGATTAAAGTTATGATGGGAACACTTGAAAATTTCTCTCTATGTGGCAAAGCATACATCTGTGTGTCCTTATTAAATGGAATCACCGTCCAGCAGATCATAAAATCACATGATATAATTTCCCTCTACTACAGAACTTCCTATGACTCACAGACATGAACTACCTTGTGTTTAACTAGCACTTTTTTTCTAATGCAAACCAAGAGCCAAATTAGTTATTAATCGTCCAAGAAAATGAACAAAATTGTCTTTGCTCTTGTTCTCTCTCTTTAGAGCCACACATTTACTTGATGTTATTTCTTCTTTCTGTTCAAATAAGAATTCCTTGCCAGTTTTGATAAAAATCCAAACCAATTGGCAGGCATTGATATTTCCTCCCTCCTCTGCATGTCTCATGAAAAATGACCCTCTAATATGTCTCCAAGTAATTTACTTCCCTGGACACCATTAGCAACAGCACTGCTTCAAGCAATAGGAGTTTTGCCTTTCTATCAGCCAGTGTAGCAGCAGTCCACTTGGAAAACACTCAGTCCTCTTTCTGGTTACAGTGATTCTACTGCTGTTGAAATTTGCGCTAGAATATTGGATTTTTATGTGTATGTTTAACAAGACAATAAGGATAACCTAATTTTTAAAGTAACTCTTCTAGAAATCTGAAATATATAGTTTTCTTATTTGAGGTTCACTACAAAGGCTGAGCACAGCAGCACACACCTGCAATCTCTGCTACTCAGGAGACTGAGGTGGGAGGATAGCAAGTTCAAGGCCAACCTGGACACTTAGTGAGATCCTATTTCAAAATAAAAATGTGTTGGGGGTGCAGATCAGTAGGTAGTCTCCCTTGATTTCCATCCCTAGTGACACACACACGCACACACGTGCACACACACACACACACACACACACTAGTTCACTATAAATTTATAAGTTAGGAAATAGCAGGGCAAGACTCAGTAGGCACTCTTTGATATGACCACGTGGGTTGTTTTGACCATTATCAGCCCACTTTAAAGATGAGAAGACAAATATCTAAAGTTTAATTACCTTTTTATTGGTGCATCATAATTATACATAATAGTGTGATTCATTATGCCATTTTTGTACATACACAGAGCATAATTTGACCAATCTCATTCCCCAGTGCCTGGCCTTTCCCTCCCTGCTTCCCGGCCCTGATCCATTTACTCATTCTACTGACCTCTCTGTTATTATTATGAATTGTGTGTTTTAATCATATGTAAAGCAGGACTCAGGGTGGCATATTCACACGTGGACCCAGCACAGTGTGGTAGGTAGACTGCATTCCCCAGGACTTCCCGGCCTCCCCTCCTCCTGCCTTCCCGTCCCTCCCTCTACACTCTTGCTCTCCCTTCTATTTTCATGAGATCCCTGTTTTATTCCTTGTTTCCCTCTCTCTAACTTCCACACCTGAGAGGAAACATTCAACCCTGGACTTTCCGAGTAAGATGAATTATCTTACCTAAGATTTGGCCCGTAGTCAGCAGGAAGGATGCCTGAAGCTGCCTGGTCACCTCAGATCCCGCCACTCTGTGGGAGGCCAGCAGCCTTCAGTGGCAGTGTATCAGCTGGGTGGGGCATCTCATGTGCAGGTCCCCAGAATAGCAAATACAAG